>VZSF01003478.1:0-119977 GCA_013398295.1 Chionis minor | reverse complement strand
CCGACCTCCCCCGGCCCCGCCTCCCGCGCCCGCCGGGCACCGTGAGGCGTCGCGGGGCCCGCAACCGCCCACGCCCCGGCCTCTCGCTCCTCGGCAGAGGGGAAGGAAGGCGGCTGCCGCCATTATGGCGGCGCCGCCCCCGCCGCCGCTTGCGGAGCTCCTCGCGAGGCGGGGGAGCGGCGTTTCGTGGCGCTTGGCCGAGGCGGGAGGCGGGGAGGCCAGGCCGGAGCGGCGGGGCTTTGCCCCTCGCTCGGCGGGACCCCGCGGCGGCAGGGCCCGGCTCCCGGCCTGGCGGCTGCTCTCCTGCCCTCAGGCGGCTCCTCTGCCCGGGCGCCGCGGGCGGCAGAGCCCTCCGTGGCTTGTTTTAGTCTTTTAAGCCTAAAAACACCTGGCCTGCCATGTTGGGGATGGAAGAACCCGTGAGCAAGGAAGAGTCTGCGGGGCCGCTTGTCTCCCCAAAGGGCACGCATCCCATGGAGACAGGAGGGTCTCCTGCCTGCGCCGCCCCAGGGGCACCCTGCGACCATGGCTGTGCTGGGCTCCCCTCTGCCCACCATCCGCTCTCCTCTGCCTTCTCCTCACCCGCCTCGTTGCAGCTTGGAGGGTTGCTGGCATGGAGTGGGGCAAGCAGACACACGCAGACCAAACGCTGATGTTATCGGTTCCTCAGGGGAAACCAACAGGCACAAACCGCAAGAGTCTGATGCTACACTCATAGCTAACTTATCATAGAATCACCGAATCGTGGAGTGGTTTAGGTTGGAAGGGACCTTCAAGATCAGCTAGTTCCAACCCCCCTGCCATGGGCAAGGACACCTCCCGCTAGACCAGGGAGCCCCATCCAACCTGGCATTGAACACTTCCAGGGATGGGGCATCCACAGCTTCCCTGGGCAACCTGTTCCAGTGCCTCACCACCCTCAGAGGGAAAAATTTCTTCCTGAGATCTAATCTAAATCTCCCCTCTTCCAGCTTGAAGCCATTACCCCTCATCCTATCACTATGTGCCCTTGTAAAAAGTCCCTCTCCAGCTTTCCTGTAGGCCCCTTTCTGATGCTGGAAGGCTGCTGTAAGGTCTCCCTGGAACTGCTTGATGTGGTAATTTTAACACATTGAGTTCTCATCGGCTAGCCCTGTTTGCTGGAGCTAATCTGCCACAAGCTATTTTTATCTGTATTTTGTCACCCTCGCTAGTATTTCTTTAGCTTTTTGTCAAGTGAGCTGTTCTTGACCAGCATGGGACGTGTCCTTCAGCAGTAATTGAGGGGTGCTTGCCTGTGACATTCCCCACGCTTCCATTGTTCCCACAAAAAGGCTGAGCATAAACATGGCCACAACAGGGAGAGACGCACAATGCCGTGTGATGGGACTTGGATACCTGCCTTCTTCAGGGGTCACTTGAAAATCCCTGCCAAAATCTTGTGTTTCCTTTAGATTTCTTTGCTTAAAGGTGTGGGAGTTTTCCGCTCCAAAGTGCTTGCTGGAAAGCGAGTCAGTATTCTCATTAGGGTTAACGTATTTAATTTCCACTTCTAATGTTCCATTTGTTTTTTCTGTTAGTGTTAACTGCTGTGACACAAACCCACTCCATGTGAGCTGTCCAAGTCCGTCGACTCGGTGGAAAACAGAACAGCTCTCCTTATCTCACCAGTGTTTGTGGGAAAGAAGACTGAAGGTACAGCGACTTTGGAAAACAAACCTAGGACACTTGAGGGCAGGACGACTCCAAAATGCAAACCAAAAGCAGATTCATAAGCTGAAATCCAGAAATCTTGGATTTCTTTATGAAGTATTCTGAGACTTGTGGCTCTTTAAAAGCACAGTAAAATAAACAGTGGATTAAATGGAGCAAAACCATGCAATTCTATTTGAGTGGGCTCCAAAGTGGAACAAATACAGTGTCTTTTGGCACCTCTAGGATACTGACCAGTTGTGGTTACTGATTCAATGATATTCCTTGCTAAAGTAGACTGGATAACCCTGAAGTCTGGGTTAAATTTGAATTCGCATAATTATACACTGCTTGTTATGTTCCCTTCCATTTTCAATTACAAAAAGTATTTGGTATTGTTTGCCCTAAGATGGTACTTAAACTATTGTCTGATGTGAAACGGTTGCTGTATTTTACAGCACAGGTAGTCTCCTGCAGGAGGTTTTTAATGGGAGGACATTTCATTAAATTACTTTGTTGGCAGCATGATTAATCAAACCCTTCAGTCCTAAGAGTGAGGCGTAACAGAGCTAGCAGCAAAGCTAGCGTTAGTGTTGCTAAGCACTTTCTATTCTAGTTTTCAGTTGTTCATAACTGCCAGTTTGAGCTGAAATTGCCCTTGTCGGGTATCTGTTTCCAGCTGTTTTATTTTAGCTTGTTTTCATTGTTTTGTTTTGTATTATGATTTGTTTGGTTTGTTTTTGGAAAGTTCCATTTACAACAGTTGAGCCAACTACAAGGATGAATTTAGGGGAGAATTCAGAATTTTGTCCATTATAAACATCATAATTTCACTGAACAGCCTCTAGCATCTCTCTGATTTGGAAAAACAGTTTTCAAATTAGGCAAGTAAATTGCTTTAGTTTCAGGGGGATATTTTTCCATCTTCATGAAAACATGAGCCGAAGAGAAAAAGGGTTAAAAATGTTGAGCAAAGGCTTCTTAAAATTGTACAGGCCAGTCCCCAGAAAGTTCCTCTCATGTTAATCATGTGTGACCTTTTTTAGGCCCATCTGCATTCACATCTGAAAGTATGCACTCTCTCTGGAGCAAGGCTGAGTTTGTCTCTTTCTTTGCTAATGTTCTGTATAAAACAAGAAGCCCTTAAGGAGCTTGGACTGAAATGCAATGCAGCCCATCTCCCTCCCCTTGAAAATTTTTGCTCGTGCTACCTGGTGTTAGCAGGATGAATCACGTAAAAGACTTGTCTCCTGCTGTAAGCTGTGTGTGGCTTTTGTTGGTCTTCCTGTATTAACACTGAAGGCTACTCGTAATTGTAAACTGCAAGTAAGATTTAATGCTAAGTGCTATCCCAGATCATAATGTGGTACCAGAAGGGGTCTGTAGAATGGAGGAGTGCTGCTGAAATACCAGAGACAGAAGAAAAGGTCCTGAGTGGGGGAAGAAGGAGCAGCTAAGCACCCTGAGACAGCTGTAATTCTGGAACATTTTTGTGCGAAAGATCGTTCTCTTAATCGGGTGGGACTATGGACAGGGAAGAGAAGTAAAACGTAGTTTTAAAAATGCATATTCAGAGGCTTCAGGTTTAATAATCTGTAGTTAAATAAGGAAGAAGTCAGTTCTGTTTTGCTACAGAAAGGTGACTGTTAGAAATTCTGTAAGCTTTCATGTATATATTTGCACACACGTGTATATAAGCAGGGAGAAGTAAAGTGATGTTAAAAATAATAGAAGGTTGTTTTAAAAGGCTGAGGAGACTGATCTGGAGCCTCATTGGGCTGCAGTTATGGGTCATTACCCCTCAGTCCTGAGGTGTCAGTTCCTGGAAAATTTAGCATGGAAGCTTAGATCCAGAATCAACCCTGGTAATTCATTCAAATGGTAAAAAGCAGAGATACTGCTCTGTATAATAACCATGAAGTTATCTGGCACAGCATATACATTAATAAACAGACACACAAACTAAGACCTTTTCTGTGAACTAAATATATATGAACATGGACTAAAGCCTGCAAAGGAAAAGGAGATGGGTTCTTGCACAGTGATTTCGCAGGAGATGGTGCTCAAATTTAACAGCTCACTGCTGCCAAAAGGGCCAATTCATTTCTAATTCTACTTTCCAGTCCCTTATTTTATGCAGTAATTAATGGGTTTTGCACCTTCTTTCCCAGTCCTCAATGGCTGAGTCAACTCAGTAGCCCAGCAGAAACATAACTGGGCAGAAAAATACATAGTATTTTGCTGAATTAGTTCAGTCCATCAGTCGTTTCAGTTAGTTTGGTCAGGAGGACACGAACAAGCAGCAGGACACGAAGAGCTGGGGCTCTGTGTCCAGGCAGGAGGCTGGGGAGAGCCTCTGCAGGGGTCAGCAAGGAGTGAGGTAACCTGAAGCTGCGTATTTCCTGACTTTCCAGGGAACTGTGAGGAAGCATTATGGTGTGGCACCGAGTGAAATTCTTGGTAAATTCAGTGAAATTCAGCTCAGAATTATGGTTGTTCAGTGTACCTCCGGAATCTTTCCAAATGCTGAGTCCAACAAACTAGTATTTCTGGAAGCTAGCAAACACTGAAATAAGGTACATACCCGCAGAAACCTACCTGTGGGGCCTTGGAGCTGACAATATCCACAATTTTACTGTGAGGTCTCCAGTGAAATTAGGTTTTAGCTACCTTTACTATTGGAGAGATCAATGGGAACAAAATGTAAGAATGTGATTGTGATATGCAGTGATTTGAGAGAGCATATGTAAAACGATTTCTGCCCACCAGGCATGATCAAAGGGCTGTAGCAGATGTTAAGAGTGAGTGATTAAACTGCCTTGGGTTCTGATCAGCGTAGCGATTTGGGTTTCCTAGCTCAGTTCTCAAAAGCTGATAGATTCTGTCTCCTGAAGAAATGGAGGTTTTTCTCTGTGGTATCTCAGGAGTCCTTGGGATAAATAAATGCAGAATTAGGACCACTAGCTGTGCTTTGCTTCCAATATATCCCCAATTTCCCATCTTTCTTAATAAGTATGTGAATTTTAAAGCAGTTCAGGAAGTCAGAGTGAAACCCCGAGGGATTTCAGAGACATTTGAAGTGGGTTGTTTGTTTTCAGCTGATTGAAAACAACTTAGGAAGATGAAAGTTCTTGGAAGGGAAGGAGGGATTTTGTATGTGTCTGTGTATATTTTCAGACCCTTTCCCTAGTACTTGTGGTCCTATAATAGACTTCAGATCTCAGATGCGACTCACTGCTATGTGCTTGGTACAGAGGGGTCTGTTTTCAGCTGCACGCAGAGGCACAGTCGTTTTCCAGACAACAGCTCACCGAAGGACAGAGACACAGGATCCCTTGCCCTCTCGAAATCCTAGCAGGCATATCTAAAAACCTACGTATGCCTCAAGGCAGCTTCCTGGGCTGAAAAATAGTTGGAAACTAGGAAAGTTTTAGGATGAAAGTTCATATATGCATGCCCTGTCCTTACTCTTTGCTAGACATCAGTTCATGCCCGCTGTTCTTGCTGTTTCTCTCCTACCCATGGCCGTTGACTGATACAGGAGCATGAGCTGGCTGGACCTTTGGTCAGGTCTGGTATGGATAGGAGTATTGAAATCAGAAACATCCTTTGGATCATTCTCCCACCACAAAAAAGAAAGGAAAGTAAAATACAACCTCCCTCCCAGAAGGAAGAGGTCAGCAAGATCCTAGCTTCTATGGGGTGCACAGAGAGTGGCTTAAGCTGTGATTTTGCGGTAACCAGTTATTTCAATTGCTGGCTTCTCCATTCTTGATCCCTTACTTGGAGCACCTCTGGCATTCAGTGAACTCTGTGCCAAGCCATGAGGACAAATTGTCAGAAAACTGAAAAAAGGGTTAGCTTGCTGTTGACATTTCTGCTCTGAAACTGCAGTCTTGGAGAGCTGATGATCCCTGGGATCCTTGCTCGTGTATTGAAGAGAGGAGTCAAAGGCGGAGGGACAGTCCTTTTCAAACCCACATGCCATGCTCTCAGGGGGCAAATAGAAGGGAGTGAGGCTATCTGCAGCATGAGCTTCAATTTGGAGAACGTGGATACGATCAGGATTTGGAAAATCAAGGCAGTGGGTAGAATTATTTTCTTCAAATGCTGCAGTACTAGAACTAGGGGGCGCTCATTGAAACCGATAGCAGATTGGTTTAGAAAAGATAAAAGGGAATACTTTTTTATGTAGCAAATATAGTGAATTTGTGGAATTTGCTGCCAGCAGAGGTCTTGGAAGTACATAGATCAGCAGACTGGAAAGCAGACTAAACAATTAAATGGACGACAGGTTCATAAGGAGATATTAAAAAGGATGAGTAGGGATGTGCTCTCTAACATCCCTAATACAATGATTGTGGATGCTGGAGGAGAGCAAGCACGATGCATAAAGTAGCTCAGGTTGTATGTTCTCTTTAAAAAGCATCTCTTGTTATTGGAGAAAGGATACTGGCGTGGATTGGGTTTGCATGGCAAGGTTTTGGTAGCAGCAAGGCTACAGGGGTGGCTTCTGTGAGAAGCTGCTAGAAGCTTCCCCTGTGTCCGACAGAGCCAATGCCAGCCGGCTCCAAGACAGACCCGGTGCTGGCGAAGGCTGAGCCAGTCAGCGATGGTGGTAGCGGCTCTGTGAGAACACATTTAAGAAAGGGGCGAGGGCCGGGGCGGGGGGGAGGGGACCAACTGCACAATTGCAGCTGGAGAAGTGAGAATATGTGAGAGAAACAGATCTGCAGACACTAAGGTCAGTGAAGAAGGACAGGGAGAAGGTGCTCCAGGCGCTGGAGCAGGGATTCATTCCCCTGCAGCCCATGGTGAAGACCATGGTGAGGCAGGCTGTCCCCCTGCAGCCCATGGAGGTTAACAGGGGAGCAGATATCCACCTGCAGCCCATGGGGGACCCCATGCTGGAGCAGGTGAATGCCTGAAGGAGGCTGTGACCCTGTGGGAAGCCCGCACCAGAGCAGGCTCCTCGCAGGACCTGTGGTCCCATGGAGGAGCCCGCACTGGAGCAGGTTTGCTGGCAATACTCGTGATCCTGTGGGGGACCCATGCTGGAGCGGTCTGTTCCTGAAGGACTGCACTCTGTGGAAGGGACCCGCACTGGAGCAGAAGAACTGCAGCCCATGCGAAGGGCTCACAGTGGTGAAGTTCATAGAGAACTCTGTCCCATGGGAGAGACACCATGCTGGAGCAGGGGAAGAGTGTGAGGAGCCCTTTTGCTGAGGAGGAAGGAGCAGCAGAAACAATGTGTGATGAACTGACTGCAATGCCCATTCCCATCCCCCTGCACCAGGCAGGGGGAGGTAGAGAAATCGGGAGTGAAGTTGGGCCCAGGAAGAAGGGACAAGTAGGGGGAAGGTGGTTTAAGACTTGGTTTTATTTCTCATTAACCTACTCTGATTTGATTGGTAATAAATTAATTTCCCCCAAGTCGAGTGTGTTTTGCCCATGATGGTAATTGCTGAATGATCTCTCCCTGTCCTTATCTCAACCCACAAGCCTTTCATTATATTTCCTCTCCTCTGTCCAGTTGAGGAGGGGAGTGATAGAGTGGCTTTGCTGGGCACCCGGCATCCAGCCAGGGTCAACCCACCACGTGGGGATAGCTGGATGTTGGTCTGACCCACCAAGGCACCCCTCATGTTCTTTTCAGGACCCTGCTTTTGTGTCCACAGCTATGTAAGGATAAATGTGATGTTGGTAGGAGTTTCTATTTTAATTCTTGAAGGTGATCTCTCAGAGTTCTCTTACCTAAGTGAAACCTGATGTTTAAATCACTAGCGCTGAGTTGTATCCTGTTGAGGAAATGTGTAGTTTTAGGACAATCCACATAGCACTTAGAAAGGGGCCCTTAGACTAAATGATAGCACTCATGACATTCTGCTTTTCCGCTTTTCCCCTGGGATCTTTCTGCTCTGCCTGCACAGAACTCGATGAATAATCATACCCTAGGAAAGAGCTATCATAGAATTTTACCCCAGGATATCAGTGTATTTTGGATATATTATTTGAGAGTCTTCTGCTGGAAAACGTATAGCGCAGCTGAAGGAGAGAGAGTGCCAGATTAGACAGATTACTAGGCATGAATCCCAACCATTATTTGTATGAGTATTCCTTCTGCCTTTAGATAATCACATTAACATCAGGAGTATTGCTTACACAAGTACTACTGAGAAAAAGTGATGAACAGGCTTGGGACCTCAAAGCGATGTTCTTGTTCCAGCACTTTCCCAGTGAGATTCTGACCTTGTTTCCTCTTCAGAGCTCGTTAGAGTTGGGACATTCAGTAAGGAGGACCACCCACTACTCATCAGCCTCCAGGAGTGATTACCAACCCATCTTCTAGACCTATCAGAAGTAACATTTTTAACAGTTCAGACATTGTTTTCCTTCTCCTTCCAAAGCTCATCCCACACTTGGATACACGAGGGTGTTAGACAGTACTGTATTTCATGCTTGGTTGATTATGGAGACAGATCTTTGGTCTCTGCTCAGGGGTTTTTTTGCTGCTTCTCCAGTGCAAACAAGCCAGAATCCTTCCACACTGCATGGTAAAAGAGCCCCCGGTGGGCGTTAAGACTGGTATCTCATGGTGGTTGTCATCAGGCAGCGTGGGTTAGGATATGTCTTCTGCCAAGCCAGCCTGGAAGAGCACAACTCAGTGAGACCTCAGGGATCTCGCCTAGTAAGAGCAGTGACCTGATTTGAAAAAAGAGAAGAAAAGCTATTTTCATTTTTTGCGTCTGATAATACCCAAAGGAGTACCACTGTGAATGCAAAGGGAGGATTATAAACGTCAAATGATAAAAAGTGTTTACACGTCTACTCTTAGACGCAATTAATCATCCTTGGAAAAAATGAAGTAATTTTTATTTGTACACCTAAAAGGAGAAACCAAGTTATATACATCAGCCCCAAAAAATGAAAATGTGAGAAAAATAATGCCAACAACACTGCAACTTAAACTCCAGATTTCAAGCCAAACATCTACGAAGGAAGAAGTATTCCATGGAAAAATATCATATTCTTGTCATCTTTCTGACCACAGAGTTACACTCGTTATGGTAAAGCGATAATTACAGCATTGTGAATACAATGCCGCAGACAATGGCCTGTCAGTGTTTTTCCACTATAAACCCTCATGTGAGGTTTGCAATTTTGTGAAATACAATTATCTTTGGCTGGGATATCCAGCTACAGTCTCAGCCCAGAAATAGATTTTTTTGTTTGTTTCCTTCCTTTACTGAGTTGTTCAAAGTTCATTGTTCGCTATGCGCTAGAGCCTTCCCGATTGATTGCCTGCTTATGCCCTCTCCGTCCTGCGACGGTGCCTGGAGAGTTCACTGTCACTGCTAGTGCATCACCGCCGGCCTGGGATGCTATTGCCAAGTCCACACGTTGGTCCAAAACTGCCTAACGTTTGTATCGGGGCAGTCTGGGAAAGTCAGGACAGAAGGGTTATAGCAAATTAGCACTGACTAGCATATCCAGGCATGCACAACAAACCGTGCTTTAGGGAATACAAGAGTATGTTATTACAGCTCTGGAAGGAGGGAGAATTGGCCGGGCCAATTAAACGGGTAAAATCGAAAAGATTTGTCTGTCTTACGAAAAAAAAAAAAAAAAGGAAATTCTGAGTTGATAGTACAAAAAAACCCCCGAATTCTATAGGATTATTGAAACTCTGCAACATGCAAAAAACACTTGTGCAGTTATGATTTTGATTCTTTAGTGGGGCTTAGCTAAGGCTGTTCTCTGTTGGACTGTGGTAATTGAGATCCAAATCCAGCCCAGTTTGTTATTTTCACGGACAACTCAAAGGGAAAATGTGGTGCAAACAGTGAGTGCTGATCCCCAAATAGAAGTATAACAGCATGTTTAATTACAAATGCTCCCCGTGTAACATCTGCATATAAACTCCTGGGAAATAGGTCTGAAATAACTATATGTCTTACTTCAAAATAATTATTTTGAGACAAATATTGCGTGCATTTAAGGGATCTCACCTGTATTTAAATGTGATTCACTAAACATGAATTTATTCTTTACGTGAATTTATTCAGTGTCAGTCTTCTGGAAGAAAAAATAAAATGCTTGTGCTACAGAGATCTCAGGTTGCTTCAGCAACTTGTTAGACATTGCAGGGAAAAGCTGCTGAGTTCACATAGTTTAAAATAAATATGGATCAAAGCAGTTCATTGCTTTATTGACAGTATGTAATTAACCAGCAATCACTGAACTATGCATACAAGGTCAGTAATGCAATAGGTGAACCACACTGGAAATTTCTAAACAGCTTTCTGTAACTAATCCCAGAGCCTTTTTAATGGACACACACAGAGAGCAACTCGGAGTTGTGTGCACCCCCTCACCCGTGGGCAGTATGGGTTACAAAAACACCCCCCTTCCCAAAGATTGCAGGTCTCCCTGTTTACATGTGCCTCCTGCGGGGGATGGGGGTCCTCCACTTTTATGCAGACCCCTGCAGCTCCCTACAGGTCGTTGGCTGAACCACACGCTCCTTGAGAAAGCCGTTTCCCCTCCCAGGTCTCTCCTGCCTGCTAGTTTTCATGCTTCTTTTATACTTCTTTTCAGCCTGACTCCTGCTTTGTGTCCAGTCTCTTTGTAATTAATTCCCCAGGAACTGCTTAATCTGGCTGATGGTCATCTTCTGGAACGTGATCAGTTTGGGCAAATGCTGACCGGGCAGTTTGGTGTATTTGATCCACAGACATGTTTGGGACACGTCTTCATCTTCACGGGTGACATTATCTATACCATTTGTCAAGAGAGGGACTGTGCATCCCCGCCAGATCCATAACGAGGGAGAGGCGTCCTCGGGAGGCACGTGGGCCACGGGAGCAGGGAGAGCAAGGGGCATGGCCAGGCAGCTGCCTGCAGCCATGTGGCTGGCACAGCTCAAACCAGAGAGTGCTTTGTGATTGCTCTGGAGGTACCCCACACGGTTGAAGGTTATGATAAGTGGGCAAGCAAACCTATTTCCAGATTCTCCAAAATCCAAAAATAAAATTAGCAGTGGCTTTACGAAATGTCTTTTGAACACCTATTATGATTCTCAGTAAGGGGATCATAAATGAGGCAGAAGCAGCAAATTGGATCATTGGAAAAACTGTGCAGAAAGGCCATCTGGGCCTGGTGCTTTATGGATGGTGAAGAATTTACATTTCACACTCCCACCGTTTACATTTTCCGAGGTGATAAAGACATTTGGATCATTTTATTTTTTAGATGTTTTACATAAAATGAAGAGCCGTGATTGAAACTGGAACTGGAGTCAGGAAATAACCAGACTGTGTACAGTGTGGTAAAGCGCTAACAAATGCCACGTGTTACGTGATTAATTTAGTATAAATGCCAGTTATGGATTTCGTTTGTCAGCAGTTGGCTCAGGTTTTGTGATTACTGGCCAAATGTTTAACTGATGATTTGATCTATAACAGAATCCTCAACTTTTGGGAATGGAGGAGAGTTGCATTGATAATTTAATGCATTAAGTCTACGCAGAGCTGTTAGCTTCCAGAAAGGATACAGATAAGTTCTGGGCTCTTAATGTAACTAATGAATAGCCTTTTCTCTCAATGCAGCATGATTTATGGTGGTAAATCAGGGCGGGGGGGGGGGGGNGGGGGGTGGGGGGGGGGGGGGGGGGGGGGGGGAGGGTGCAGATAGAGCTATGTGACTGCTATTGTTTCGGTATGTCTTCAGGCAGCGTTTTTGAACTGCAGATAGGCATGCAAGGAAAACTCTGGGTCTGACTCTAAATACAGCTGCAAAGTATGGCACCGCTCTTGCCTCTGAGTCAACCTCTAATCGCTGTTCTTGGCATATCAGCACTGGGCCATAGGGAAGGGCCATCTGTCAGAGGTAATTGAAAATGGAGGCACTGACCATCTGTAGGTATTTAAGCTCTCCTGACATTTTTTACAAGCTGAAGGATAATCCAGTGTTATAATTTATAGTGTGTCTACCTATTATGCTGTACATTTTTCAAGGGAATACAGTGTTCTTGGTCTTTTGTCTTTCACTTCTGTGGCCTATCTCTTTATGTCATAAACTTATTTCCCCCCATCTCTGCAATTCTCTGTTAGCTGAAATGGCCCCTGTAAATCTTTGTAAGTTTGAGGGTTTTTCAAAAGATATGCTATGTAAATTACAGGTCACTGTTACTGCTGGAGCTAAAATTCCAGCAGAAGCTTTCCCTAAAGCCTTAGGATTTTGAGTGGGCTAAAATGGAATTCAGATCTAGTTTCTTCTTTGCAAAAGTTGATGAATGCTATAGCCCCTTGCTTTCTGTTATCTGTATGGTGTAAATCACTTGGCAAATGTAAATGCCAGCTCTGTTCCAAAGAGAAGATGTATAGATGCGCACAGGTACTGGGCCTGCAGACTTCCTGCATGTGCACGGCTGTAGCTGGTTAACAGTAAATAATAGTGTACACTACTTGTAAGATCAAAGTTTTGGTTCCGTTAAGAAATTAAGACAGATTTTAATGGTAACTTTACATGTTGAACAGTTGAATTTTACACACACATTTCTATTTAAACATTAGGTGTGTCAGCGTGGAGGAAACCAGCTCTGTCACATGCACACACACGCACATACACACACAGAGGCTAAGTTTGGCTTCTACCATAAAAAAAAAAAGGTTGTTTGAGTATTTTTGTTGATTATCTTTGTAATCCAGACATTCAAATCCTGCACATGTGCTGAGCTCACGTGGAGAGAAAGGAAAGATACAGAGAATTTTTAATAAAAATGCAGTCTCAGCAGGGTTTGAAGTACACTGCTTTGAAATACAAAGCCAGAGCTTTATTATCCAAGCTAAGCAAATTTTCTGAACGTATACAAGGTGTTGTTATGGTAAGTGAAGGAAGCCTGTGAAGTTGCTTGGAGTTGTTTGAAATACACCAAGAATAAAAAGCAAAACACGTTTACATTTCGGTGGGTAGTTGGCAAAGATCAGAACAAAGTCCGTTTTTTCTGATGGATCTGCAGGCTCTGCATGCACACTGACTATGGCGAGATGAGGCTAGTGGCTCGTTTGCTGCACAGGCTTGTGCTCTTTATAGGTGAATACTGCATCAGCGTTCGGGAACGCGGAGATGAGTATGGGAGCAGTACGGAGCACAGAGCAGCTGAGTATGAAGGCGATGCATTTGTGTCCCAGGGAGGCAAGGCGGGGAATATACAAAGGTATTCCACCCTTTCCACGCAGCATTTGTATCAAGAATGGTGTGACCAGCAGGAGCAGGGAAGTGATTGTGCTCCTGTACTCAGCACTAGTGAGGCCGCAGCTTGAGTGCTGTGTTCAGTTTTGGGCACCGCAGTATCGGAGGGACATTGAGGTGCTGGAGCGTGTCCAGAGAAGGGCAACAGAGCTGGTGAGGGGTCTGGAGAACAAGTCTTATGAGGAGCGGCTGAGAGAGTTAGGATTGTTTCGCCTGGAGAAGAGAAGGTTGAGGGGAGACCTTATCACTCTCTACAACTACCTGAAAGGAGGTTATAGTGAGGTGGGGGTCAGTCTATTCTCCCAAGTAACAGGTGTCGGGACAAGAGGAAATGGCCTCAAGTTGTGCCAGAGGAGGTTTAGGTTGGATATTAGGAAAAACTTCTTTACTGAAAGGGTTATCAAGCATTGGAACAGGCTGCCCAGGGAGGTGGTGGAATCGCTGTCCCTGGAGGTATTTAAAAGACGGGTGGACGTGGTGCTGAGGAACATGGTTTAGGGGTGGTTTTGGCATAGGTTTATGGTTGGACTCGATGATCTTGTAGGTCTCTTCCAACCCAAGTGATTCTATGATTCTATGATCCTCCTCTGCCATTTTCTCTTAATACAGAAGTACCAGGAGGAGAGTGGAGGACGTGGCAGTTGCTGAGAAGCAAAGTGGAGACTGCCTGTGACACGCTCAGCCCTGGCACCTTAACGGAACCGTGGTTTTGGCAGAAGCAGTCCCGGGTCCGGCAGTGTGCTGGGGCTGCTGTGCTCTGCTCGCCTGCGGGAAGCAGTGTCTTTTGGACCAGGAGAGCTGTCATCATCTGCCTGTTCGTTTTCAGAGCTGGAAGCTGGCAGCTGGCAGTAGTGCTGGGAGCAAGGGACTCGGTCACCTCCCTGTTCCTGCCACCCCAAGAGCCTGCCTCTAACGGCCCGGAATGACCTGCCGTAAAACATCTATGAAAGACTTACTCTCTTAGGGTGGAAGTGTCTTCAAGGCAACACCACCAGAGGCCCAGGATTTCAATCAACTGGTTTTGCTTCCCAACAGAAAAAAAAAAAAATCCATCTGGGTTTTAGTGATATTTTCCTCTCTAAGGAGCCTTTTTCAGTGGAAATGACTGTGCGGCTCCTGTGTTAGAACAATTAGTCTGACACCAACTAGCTGTCCAACTCGTCGCTAGGTTATCTGAGCAATTCTTGGGTACAATATTGCCTCACAGAAGCTACCGCTGTCTGTCACTGCTGCTCTTCACGGGCTCCAAGGGAAGGAGTTTGCATTTTTCTTTTTTGGGGTTGATTTGGAGGCTTTATAAAAGAAGGAGGTAAAATTGGTTCAAAGCCTTCAGCCACAGACTATACAAAATGCTTGTATTTCCAGCGTGGACATGGTGTTCCTGATCAGATTCACACTTCTAATAGTACAGCTGTGTTATCTCTAAGTCACCATTGTCTTTTGGGGATATAAGTGTAACCTTGGCCTGGTCTGTTACAAGCTCAGGTGATTTTATTTCCCTTTTTATTGCTTTGCATAGAGCAACATTTTAGCTGCTGCTGCTGCCAGTGGTTTTGTAAGGGGAAAAAACAAGGAAGCAAATTCTCACTCTTGTTTATGATTTCATCCTCTTTTTGAGAAAAGGTTCAGTGCACCCACGTTTAAATGTAACTTAAGGTTCTTCTTCCTTCCTATTTTTGAAGCTTACTGTTCTTGTATTTTATGGAAGACGGATGTTACTAGCACAGAACAGTGTGGTTGTTATCTATTATGCCATGATATATTTACTGAGAAAATTTTAATAAATAAACCACAGGCTTAAACCTCTGAACCCTTCTAAACCAGCCGATTCCCATGGGGGGTTCAGGAGTTTTTATGGACGGATACTGTGTTCTCATGAGAATTTTATTAGAGCTCATGGACTCGAGACTGACTAGCAAGAGAATTTATGAGGTTACATGGGAACTATCACATCTTTCATTCCAACACCCTATGAGTTTATGAAATGAACCCTTCCTTAAACTGTGTTATTAAATAGACGAGTTTTAATGCAACTTTAATGAAGTATCTAATGTTATCAATGATTTCTCATCAGTCAGCGCAGCTGGTTAATTTTACCAGCTTTTCAATTATCCTGGGTTAAAGAGTTGGGTAAAGGGTTTTTGCTAAAAATTGAAAAAAGGCAAGGGAGGTCGTAAGTTACCAAAAGCATCAAAGAACGCTTGTCAAGATGGATAATAGGAAGGGTGAATAGTGTCCGCTATGTATTTGCATAGCCTCTATTCTGTTTACCCTCTTGAATACTCTCTAAAATTCCTCTTGCTGTTTTGTTTAAATTTAGAACAATGTTGAATTCTGTAGTTGCTCATTATCCCACTTGAAATTTAACTTAAAATGTTATTTTGCATCATGTAGTTCAGCTGGAAAGCTGCCCAAGCCAAGAATTGAGGTCTGTGGTAGTGAACTACAGAGGAAGTGGTCTAAGCAAGACTCCCTTCTGGGGATATTCCAACATTTCATTACATTGTGTGTACTAATGAGTAGAGCAAAGGACTGAGAGCCAGGAAGGGCAGAGTTTTAATCAAATGACTCATGATATGGCCTTCAGCAAGATACGTGACCTTGTAATTCAGCCATCTTAGCTATAACAGTGGGTAAAAATAGGGGCTCAGTGTAGCGTTCAGGCAGAGATACAGATGTGCCTGTTTCAGCTGTGTTCATGGTCTGCACTTTTTTTCCTCAGCCTTGGAATAGACACCATGGGAAGACAGATCTCCTTTCATTTACTCCAGAGAAGCTCAAAACAACGTCGACATGTACTCTTCCTTGAAAAAGAACGTTCAGAACTGTCAGGTGGAGGTCAGTCCTTTGCTCAGTCTGGTTCACCTGTGAGTGATCCAATTTGTGTCAGGGAAACCAGGCACAAGGAGGATGAAGACACACATTTTGAGTGGTGGGTTCAAACCGGATGCACTCCCGGTGCAGTTTGCCCAACCAGGTAGAGCTGGGAGTCTATAAAGGCTGCACAGTTTGGCACACTGGAGCCCAAAGAGTGTTCTTTAAATTGTACATGAAGCTCATTGGATTTCCAAGTGGCACTGGAAACACTGGCTTGGCCATCATCCCAACAAACTGTAGTTTAAAATCGTGTTTTAAATCAAGGTTTGATCTTAGGCACTTAGCTGGCTCTGATCTAGTTAAGAGCAGCCTGCTTCTGCTGCCGCTTCCTGCAGCTCCAGCTACGTGTGTTAGTCCTTATGGCTGTCTCAGATCATGGTCCCAGAACTCCACCTGGGGACCTTCGGGATCTCAGCAGGATATGAAAGCACTCACCTGTCCTGAAAATTCTTTTGGATGGAAGGTGCCGTACAGAAGTATCAAGATGAGCTACCTATCCTATTTCTATATATTTCAGGCCCTAAAAATGAAACAGGACTGTCTAACTGTAACGGATTCGGAGCCATCCCTTTTATTTCAGTCCCACATTACACATCTACCTGACTGTCCTTCAGAAATGGGACAAAGAAAGCCTGATGGGATTTGACTGCTTACCTGATCAGCTTTCATACCGTGTTGTGATAGCCAAACACAGGGAGTCGAAGCATCCTTGGTTCTTAGCCTACTGACTTAGCAGGACTGCGTTTTTATGATGATTGTTCAAGCATAGGGAAAACATAATAAATGCATCTCATGTCTCTAATCTTTACTATCTCAGGACAGGAAGGAATGGGCAAGTTAGATACTGTACTGCCTTTGGTAAATCAATTGATCTATGTATTTTCAGATGTTTATGCAGAACAGGTTGACTAAGCCTCTTGTGCTTCAGAGAGAAAGTATGCCTGAGCTAACATTTCACTGATCCTGTGAAGATTAAAATAGGAGGAAATAGGATACAAACAGGACTGCAAATCATTGAAGTTATTTACTAAGAGAAAAGCACTAAGTTGGCTCAAAACCAATCTGGAAAGGCTCTTTGTTGAAGTCATCAAGGTGACTGCATAGCCAGATATAATTTCTAGCCAATTTTTTATATCTTATGTACTTCTATGAATTTGTTTCTCCTCTGTTTGGCATTTGACATTCATTGGATTTTTTCTTTTTCGGTTTTGGTTCACGTGAGCACAGCTGTTTGGAATTGGATCATTATTCCTCAAATTCTGCAGCAGTTAAGAGGAAAATGTAGAAACAATCCATGACACTAGAAGAGAAAGAGCTTTGAAAGTACAGGGAACTTATGAAGTCAACTTCTGGCACTTTTAGTGGAAGTTGCATGCTTTTGAATGTCTCCATAATAAATAATTACCATATGGGTGATTTTCCGTCTCCATGAGGGTTTGCATCATACCCTGCTTGGTTCTCTGTGCAGTTCCTAGCCATTCCTATTATGTAAAACGTTCTTAACATAAACAAGGACCAATCAATGTAAGTCCGGATATTTTTCTCACTATCACATGTTCCTATAAAACAAATATGAATTTAGTCGGTGGTCCTTGGTACAATGTCAGGCCTCTGATGGGTTAATGAAAACATTCTGCTTTTCTTTTATTCTTTAACAAAAACTTCATGTTTTTCTCTTTTTATCAGCCCATAGCATAACAAACAAAAAGGCTCATTTTGTATCTCTGAATGACCATCAGGTTCTCATTGGAATACATTGCAAACAATGCCGTAAACTGTCAGGAATGAGTGAACAACAGTTTTTATGGGGCTATTTGCTGCCTCTGGCAAATAAAAAATTGTTCCCCTCATAACAGA
Source organism: Chionis minor (assembly GCA_013398295.1). Taxonomy (NCBI): domain Eukaryota; kingdom Metazoa; phylum Chordata; class Aves; order Charadriiformes; family Chionidae; genus Chionis; species Chionis minor. Next base: position 102,319 of record VZSF01003478.1, on the reverse strand, counting down.
TAGTCATATCTTTGGTTATCTGTATCCTCTTCCTGCCAGCCAGTGCCCTAGCAGAGGTGGTGGCTTCTGGGTCCATATCTCTACTAGAACTGCCCTCCTTTGTGCTCTGAACAATTATTTCAGGCTCTAATGAATGTGTATTTCCACAAGCATGTGGTCTGTGAAGCGCGCCTGCTGGCAGAGGCACGCTTTTGTTACCCTGTTCAGGTTGTCATCCTGCCTTGCTGCCTCTTTGCCAAACCTGACTCTGCCAGCTTCTTAGGCTTCTTCAATCAGTGCTACAAAACTTAGCTTACTAATAATTGTTTAGTATTTTACAGTTAATTTTAAATGTAGGAAGATCGATTTTATTGCTGTGACCTGGCCAGGAATTTTGGTTGCAACTTGTGCTTCAAAGTGTGCTTCCCTGTTTTAGATATTTTCTAGGAAGAAATTATTTGACCTTTCTCCCTATCTGTCAGTGATTAATCTCTGTCCTAACCTAAGATTCTAGTGCTCTGTCCACCCACCTTGTTTTTCTGCAAGAAAAGCACTGGTTTTGCCCTGTCCATCCACAAAGAAGAAAAAAAGCTGAGGACCTTCTCATTAACGATGTTCAAGCTGAGAGAAGGGATGATCTGAGCATCCTTTCAATGTGGAAAACTTCAAATGAAAAAAGAAAAACTAAGGAACCTCTAAAAGAATGTTTTCTAACGATCTGTTTTTCAGCTGGAGTTTGGATTAAAAGAATGGGAGAAGGAACCTCCTTTTGTTGAGCTAATTGATGTTGTGGAGTAGAAGAGACATGTTTTAGAAATACTAGCCAGCCATTCTCCTTCACAGCCAAAAAAGGAAAACCCAAGGGAACTGTTGCCTTCCTAATAGTGGAAAAGTGCAGGAGTGCAACTCAAATATGCTTTTTCCATCTTCATTTTAATTGTGCATTATAGTTTAAACTTATTTCCATAGTGTGCAAAACAGTAGAGAAATTTGAACTCTAGGTCATGAAAGAAATACACATGGATGTTGGCAGAAAGTGTCCTCATTGGGTGCTGCCTCAGGGTATCATTAACATTTTTAAATTCCCCATCCTTAGGACAATTACTTTGTAGAAAGTCCATTTCATTAAATATACTTAAAGTTTATAAAATGTTCATTAGATATGTTTAAAAATACAGTGTGAGAAAACCTGTTTCTATTGGCACTGCCACGTTATTCATCTATCTTCTCAGACATGTTTTTGTTGGCATTTTCATCTATGCTTGGCCTCCTTTTTAATGAACTTTTAACTGCTAAATAGTGGTTATCTGGGACACAAGAATCAAAAGTAGTTAAAGTTCCTCATAACTAAAAAGAATAGACAGAAGTACAGTTCATCATTTTACACAGTAAGCTGTGGAACAATGAGCTATAATTATCTCCTGTTAAAAACAGCAAAATAAGAAATATGCCAGTTTAGATTTGAAGTTGGCAGCAGTTCAAAAGGTTGAGAGAATGAGAAAGCATGGAAATTCTCTGCCTTATTTTTCCCTTCATGCCTCTTCTATGTGAGATTTTTAGGTTGTGTGCAGATGCTCAGAAGTTATTTGCTCTAGAAGCTCTGTCTTCCATCCTCTCATCAGTCATAGTGGTAGCATGAAGCCAGTAAGAGAGACTGCAAAAGATGTCAGTTATTGCTATTCTAGACACCAGGCAAAACACCTTTCAGCGTAACTTGGTAGTTGCATACAGTTCAAATACATGTGAGGAACATTAGCATCCACGTTTTACAGATAGGCAATAAAAGATAAAAAGATGGCAAGTGTATGGCTCATCTCACTGACTTAACTGCATACAAGTTAGATTTTTAATACTGAACCATTTCCTTAAGCTCCTTCCTTAGTGGAGACAGATAGTCCTCGGTGATTTATCCCATCTGTCTTAAAAATCTGTATTAGAGTGGATAGAATGGGTTATTCTTTGATAAGGCTCTCGCTGTATCTCTCCACTGACTATAAGGGAAGGCAAAGGTGAAAACTCCTCCAGCCAATTTCTTCACTGGTGGTAATGATCAGAACAAGCATAATTGAAACCCCAGATCTTCATGAATCAGTCTTCATCAGTCTCAGAAGCAGTTTGGCCAGCCTCTGCTTATAAGGTTTTCCTAAACCTTTACATGCAAAATGTAAGCATTCTTCAGCCTGGAAAAAAACTGGTGGGATGGCTGGGCTCAGCGGGTAGGGGCTGATGGTTTGTACTCTTCCTGGAGGTCAGTAACAAGTTGGGTATGCAGGGGTCTGTCCCAGGACCTATCCTGTTTAACATCTTCATCGATGACCTGGAGGAGATGAGGGAGGGAGAGCATTCTCATCAAATTTGCAGTTGACAACAAAGTAGGGTTAAGGAAATGACCGACTGGTACACTTGAGGGCAGGACTGCCATTCAGAAGGACCTAGACAGGCTGGAGAAATGGGCTAACAAGAACAATATGAGATTCAACAAAAACAATTGCAAAGTTGTGCACCTGGGATGGCAAACATGAGGCAGCAATTTGCCCTTGCAGCAAAGAAGGCTAATGGTATCTTGGTCTGCATTCAGAGGAGTGTTGCCAGCAGGTCGAGGGAGGAGATCCTTCCACTTTACTCAGCACCAGTAAGGCCATACTGGAGTGCTGTATCCAGTTCTGTGCTCCACATTACAAGAGAGTCATGGACATACTGGAGCAAGTCCAATGAAAAGCCACAAAGATGAATAAAGGACTGGAGCATCTCTCTTGTGAAGAAAAGCTGAGAGCTGGGACTGTTCAGCCTGGAGAAGAGACAGTTCAGTGGGATCTCATCTGTGTGTATAAATACTTAAAGAGAGGGTATAAAGAAGGTGGAGCCAGGCTCTTTCCAGTGGTGCCCAGTGACAGGACCAGAGGCGATGGGCACAAATTGAAAAAAGGTTTTAGCTGAACTTGAGGAAACACTTTGTCACTCTGAGACTGGCTGATCACTGGCCCAGAGAAGTTGTGGAACCTCTGTCTTTGGAGACACTCAAAAGCCATATGGACACGGCCCTGGGCAACCCACTTTAGGTGACCCTGCTTGAGCGGAGGGATTGGACCAGATGAATTCCAGAGGTCCTTTTGAACCTCAACCATTTTGTGATGCTATGAAAGAGCCCTGTCAGCAATTCAGGCTGGGGTGTGACTGCCTCGGGGGCAGTTGTGCTGAAGAGGCCCTGGGGGTCCTGGTGGGCAGTGAGCTGACCCTTAGCCCGCAGCGAGCCCTGGTAACAGGGATGACCAACAGCATCTAGGCTTGTAATAATAGGAGGATGGCCAGTTGATCTGGGGTAATGCTTATTCCTTTGACCTCATCTAGATTAGATTTTGCCCCCAGTCTTCCCTTTGCAACACGTAGATGAACTGGCTGCCAAGGTGGTCAGGGCTGGAGCACATGTCCTGTAAGGAGAGGCTGAGCTGGGCTTGTTCAGTCTGCAGAAGAGATGGCTTCAGAGGGACCTAACAGCAGCACCCAGTGCCTACAGCGAGCGTGTCAAGGAGATGGCTCTAGGCTCTTCACAGTGTCGCGTGGTGGGAGGATGAAGGACAATGTCGTAAGTTGAAACGAGAGACGTTCACACTGAGTATGAGGAGAAACCTTTTCCCGACAAGGACAGCCCAGCAGTGGAACAGATTGGCCAGAGAGGTTGTGCAGTCTCCAACCTTGGAGATTTTCAAGAAATGCCTGAGCAGCCTGGCCTAACCCCATAGCTGACCCTGCTTTGAGGAAAAGCTTGGGCTAGAGGCCTCCTGGGGTCCTTTCCAACCCGAACAAGTCTGTGACTCTCAGCTGACTGCACTCTGACTTCTCCTTCATGCCCTTTCTTCTCACCAAGGCCAACAACGTCAGATGTTATGAGGAGAGGAGCTGAGAACAGAACTGAACACAGAATTATGTCACCCTCCTAATCTACATTGTCCCTGGGCTACTGAATGCTCTGCTTAGTTCCACTCACCACACTGCAGAGTAGATGTAGGAGAACCAGGAAAGACACAGGGAAGAGCACTGTGAGGAAAGACTAAATAGGGTAGGTTCTGTGACTTGAAGAGAGGTGCTGGGTCTGGATGCACTACAGGCCTAGGAAGTGATGATTATTGAGGAGATGCTAAAAAGGGAATGATTAGTCACTGTTTCTTGGAATAGAAGAAGTAGAGAGCACTCAACAAAATGATCAGGCAGCAAGTTTAAAAACAAACAAGACTTGTTCATGAGTATACAACAACATTGTGAAAGATTTTGTGGAGGCCAAAAGTACAAGTGGATTCAAGAAGTGATTAGATGAGTTAATGGAAAATATATCCATCGGTACACATAGATTTGGATTAAACTGTCACCTCAGGAAGTTCCTAAATGGTTGTTTGCTGGAGGTCAAGAAGACATGTCAGGAGAAAGTTCAGCCTATGCATGGCCTTGGTTGTCCCCTTGTGCATCCACTGCTGTCCACCATAGAGGAGAGTCCTGCGCTGGATGGACATTGGCCAGCCTGCCAGTTCCCATTACTACCTCACCAGTAGTGACCATAGCCTGCTCCTGCTCCATGATGAGGGTGGAGGAAATGGGCAGGTAAAAGAAAAGACACCACACGTTCTGAAGGAAAAGGAAGCCATGTGAGAGAAAGGCTCAGGAATTAGGAGACCACAATTGTTATTGACCTGGTGCTTCTGGATAGCTCCAGGCTAACAATTATTTTTTTTTTCTTTTTGTACTGCATTATCCTCATCCATAAAATTAGGTTTTTTAGGCTTCTGTGGGAGTTATTAAAATATTTGTAAATATGAAACACAGGAGGTGCCATCTGAACATAAGGAAACACTTTTTCTCTGTGAAGGTGACTGAGCACTGGCACAGATTGACCAGAGAGGCTGGGGAGTCTTCATCCTAGGAGATACTCAAAAGCCAGCTGGACATCTTCCTGGGCAACTGGCTGTAGGTCACCCTGCTTGTGCAGGCAGGTTGGACCAGATGGCATCCAGAGGTGTCTTTGAACCTCAAACACTCTATGATTCTGTGCAATAACAGTATTAGCAATATGTAATTAAAATGTTAGGACTCTTGATGTTAAGCTATTGAACCTGCCTGGAGCTTCAACAATGTGCTCAAGAAAGAAGGGGAACCGCTGTCTGTTTAAAGGGGGGTTTTAGCCATGTTTTTTGACATGACTAATGTTGCAGTGCTCTGTGTAACCTGCTCTTTTATGAGGGTTGTCTTGAACTGTCTTTGGAGGCTTCTTGAGTACATGTGGGTGAAATCATAGCTGTCATCCACCAATGTCTTCTTCAAAATGTCTCAACAGTGCAGAATACTCCTAAGCAGGTGTATTAGATGACTAGATAGCCACCTTGTGTTCAAAGACAAGTGCCATGTTTATACAACCATATCTTCCTCTCCAGCATGCTGGGCACACAGCTACTTTCACTATCTGTGTATTGTCACCAACTTCCGTATTTGGAGCTTTATATGTGTTCAGCTTTGATGCTGGGCAGATGCCCTTAGCTGAGCTCACAAACACAGCTGTAACCAGACAACATGAATTTTACCCTAAGGAGAAAACAGAAGTGTTAGGTGTGTCAGTAACAGGTCTCCAGCCATGGACTCCACCTGTCCCTGAGTGCTGCTCTGTGGTTGAGCAGAGCAGGTCTGAGCTGCAGACATGTTGTGGTTTGAGAAGCCCACAACAATCTGTTGGTTTTAGACAATTATTCTGTCACCCGATGACCCCTCCCCACCCAGGAAGGGGAATCGGGAAAAACAATGAATCCCGGGGTTGAAATATAAACAGATTTAATAGAATAAGACTAGATAATTAATGTTAATTACACTAAAGAACCAATATTGATCCCGCTACAAATACAAAACATACAAAGATTATACTCAGCCAACTCTACCAGTAGGAAGCCGTGCACTCCCAGCAGTGGACAGCAAATGTCGGACGCTGTGAGTGCAATCGCTTCAGGAGGAAGGGAAGGCCTCAGGAGTCCAGCACCGGGGCAAGAAATCCTCTGGATCACTGCCATCAAGTGAGAGAGAACTTTGCAGCAAACTTTCTAATTTATATTGAATGTGATGTCCACGGTACGAAATAATCCTGTTGGCCAGCTTGGGTCACATGCCCGGGTCTTGCTTCTCCTCATCCCTGCACTTGGCGAGGCCAAGAACACTGAGACTTTGAAACTCACCCACCATACCGGGCCATAAAGTAAATATTTTTACAAATTCAGACACTAGAGTCTTCTAAAAGTGCAGTTTTCCCAAGTATTAGAAGAGAAATTAGTCCTGTATCACTCAAACCAGAACAAGGCACCTTGACTAGCCATTGCAACGGTACCCAAGCCATGAGAGCAATTATCTTTCTTATTACATGGGTTTTGTAACCTCAGTACTCAGAGTTATTGCACCCGGTTGCTTTTAAAACCCAGGCTGGCATGGATACCTCTGTATTACACTGCAATCCGTACAGCAGGTATCCCCAGGCGTACATACAGCATGCCCTTACTGCTGGCCAGACTGGGCTTTACATGGCAGTAGTGACACTGCTTTGCACTTGGAAGAGTGTATGGCAATGCTCGCTTATCCAAAATTACTAGCTAGGAGGACAAAAGATGCTATTTATTGGTACTCATTAACAGAATGAGTCCCTGAAACGCTGTAATATTCCATTGTCTATTGTGTAAGATTTTCCATTGCCAGTTAACCTCTTAATTTTATTCTTCCCTAAACAGAAAGGGTCAGGAGGATGAGAGAAAAATTCACCTTTATCTCAGGCCTCACTCCAAGTCAGAGTTACCATATAAAATAAATACCCTGGATACTAAGGCATAGAGATTCAGGTCCAGACAAAAAGAAGATGTAGGCAAGATTTAGATATGTCTGTGTGAAGCTACAGTTCTGAAAACTACTTTTTCTCTGCCCCTAAATTTGGAAGATTCAACAGGACTGTAGCTTCATTTATTTCAAAGCATTACCTATATATAGGCAGATATAGATGTAATTACCTACAAACACATATACACATATACACAAACACACATACATATATATTATATAGAAAGAAATAGATATGCAAAGCCTTGACAAGCTTGAGCAGCATCACATTTGGTTCACAAAGAGTGGGAGCGGAAATCAAGGGTCCCTTCCACATGGGCTCCAGTGTGGAGTCTCATGGAGTTCCCTGGCATGGAGTGAGCTTCTTGCAGCAGAGAGAAGCAGCTGCTTTTTCCTTGAGAAACTCTTGCTGTATTTTACATAAACACCTTCAGGTTAGTTGGAATTTGTGTGTCCTGTGTGAAATACATCCACCTTATTCAAAAGCAAAGTTTCATGCTTACCCCATTTTCAGTTTCTAAGATCTAAAATATGTCAGGCCTATGTGAGATGGCAAGCTGACGACTGTCTAACAAGGCCGTGTATAGACGAAGAGGGAAGAGGAGAGTTAAAGATAAAATGCTGTTTTTCTCTGTGTTTGACCCCATGCTGAGCTGTAACTTTTTGTTTCGTGCTTTAATCTTTGCTTGGTATCTCACTTGTTATTGTAACTTTGCCTAATTTTTCTCTCTCTTTCCTTTCCTTATGCTGTATCTTCATATAAATACAAAAAGCACAGCAGTAAGCATTAAAACCAGCAAGATCAGAATGACTTCAGTTGGCTTACAGCAGGGATGAATTTTCTCCCTTGCCACAGGCCGAGCAAAGGAGAGACAAGATGAGAGGAATGGATTTCTTTAAAGTAATCAAATGCAGACTTCTCACATTCACGCAGCTTTTAAATCATCAAGGCCACGGTGTTTATCTGTCCACTCTTTCTCACTGTCCATTGCTCTCATGACCGATGTTCTGGTGTTCTTGAGATGTACTTTATGTCACGTTGAAACAATTGAGAAATGGTTTTCTTGCTGCCGTTCATCCATTAGGAAGAGAATGCTGGAGACACAGCTCTCCCTGGATTTTCACGTTGCTTTGGAAAGCAGAAACAAAACTTTACAAAAATGGCACAGTGGCATTATAAACCTAGCTGGCAGCAGTAGTTTCCCAACTTGAAACGAACAACAGCAGTGAATTAGGCCCTGAAGTTTAATGAGCGGAGTAGGAGAGGGAGAGCGAGCGCCCTTTGTATGCAAGCCAGGAGCCGGTTGCCTTGACAGTCAGTGAAAGTCAGATCAAAAGGCTGTTTGAAAACCCTGGCTTTTAGAAGCATAGATGGGAAACAACATCTTTCTCTTCTAGCTCTGGAGTTGGGAGATAGAGGAAACAATAGCTATTGTATAGATAGAGAGTTATTTGAATTCTCCCTGCTACCTCTGCGCAGCTGATCAAACAGCCGGCGGTTGAAAGGCTGATGCACTGTCAGGCTTCCTGCCTGATACGAGCGTGATAAAAATTGTCGCAGCTGAAACATCTAAGAGCACAAAGTTTAGAAAAAAACAGATCCCAGGGAGGAAAAGTGAGGCGACACGAAAAGAGTCCTAAGTTGTGACCCTGTCGTTCTGGCCTGCGCAGGAAGACCAAGGGAAGGAGGGAAAATGGCTTTTCTCCAAATACGCCTTGGATGGGCTGTACACAAGCACTAAAGAAGACACACTTCCAACCTCACTGTTTCTTTAATATAATCTTATCCCTCTACACTAGCACATCAACCCTGTGTGCCCTCTCCTATTAACACCCTCTCAATCCGGCATCCTACTTCTCCTACCTGCTGCTCTGGGATCCCTAACATACCCTCCCTCCCTCACTTCAACATCTGGGATCCCTTATCTCACTTCTCTCCGCTTCACCCTTATTTTTCCCACATCAGTCCGTGCTTCCTACTTTTTCTGCCTCATGTTGTCTCCTGCAACCAGACCCAGGGTGCAGCTGCAGCGTCAGTGGCCTCCCGCCGCAGGAGCAGGGTGGAGAACATGGGTCTGTCAACTGGTGGCCTGCATGCAGGGGCTCACCGAGCAACTCAAGACAGTAGTTGCCACCAAAATGGCACATGCAACCCTAGTACCCTATTAACCAGCCTTGGAAATACTAACAACCCAACTGGACAGGGTTGTGGAAAACCTGCTGTAGGTGACCCTGCTAGGTGACCGTGGGCTTGGACTAGGCAACCTCCTGAGGTCCCTTCCCACCTCAACCTTTCTGTGAGTACGTAAGCACCCAGCCCCATGATGTGAGAGGCAAATGAAACTAACCGCCCCGTTCAGAGTCATGAAGGTGGAGTTTGAACTGTATCACTGAGTACCAGGCCTGCTTTTTAACCACTTGAGCATGTTTGCTGCCTAAATGAAGGCAACCCTTGGTATATTTTTCCTCTGAGAACAGTCAGGCAGGAGAAAATATTATCTTCTGTGAGACACTTGGCCAAGGACAGGCCCCAGCAACGTAGCCTGATGGGCAACACGAGGGAGAAGCACAGGGACTACCGGCTGGGGCATGAGAAATCCCGTGAACTGATGGAGGGATGGGAAGTGTTGAGGACACGCATGGGGACAGGTGAAAAGCTGGAAGCAAAATTCCAGTTCAGCCAGCATGCACAATCCTGACAGCTCTGGACAACAAAACGTAAGTCAATACTGCGTCTCCAGGACAGCGTGGGAAAGCTGTGCTGCTGTCTGCATTCATTAGGAAAATGAATTCTTAAACGTTCCTGCTATGAAAAATATATCCATTATAAGTGCAAAGGAGCAATTTATTTCAGTAAAGGAGATGGAAATTCTATTTAAGTGATGGTATATTCATATCCCTATTATAATCTGCTCTAGGTAAAATAGAAAAAATTACTGCATTTTCACTGGGAATGTTGTCAAGACAACTTTCACTGCAGCTATTTTGACAAATTTGTAATACTGTGCAATTTAAAAAGATGTGATTTAATATACTTCTCTATTGTATCCATTTCCTCAAGTCCTTTAGCCAGTCACGGAGCAATTGGGGCTTTACAGCAATTTCAGTGTTGACAGCAACTCTGATTGTGTGTTAGTAGCAATGTGAAATGCCGAGCGCCGTCCCCACTAGTTCCTCTCATCACTGCGTTTGCGGTGTTCAGAGGCTGATGGAGACCCACGGCATGGCCGGCATCTGTCGGGCTGAGCTGGGACACCAAAGGCGGTGCAGCAGGTTGACTTTGCAAAGTCAGCCTTTCAGGGCCTGCCTACCAGTGTTTGTTGTTCTTTTGCTTTTGGTTTTCTTTTGATTTTTAAATCACTACCTTGGAAAGAACATCTGAACACTTGAAAAGTTCTCTTCAACTGGAACCAAAAAGAGAACAGCTGCACAGAAACACTGAAGGGATACATTTATGCTGGTGGCTGGGGGACTTTGAAAGAGTTTTGAGTGACATATGTAGTGGGAATTATACAGGATAAGCATGTTTCAGGTATTAAATCATTGTGACTGAATAAGGATGGATTAGACGCAACTTTTTATGAATGCATATTAGTAAACTGCTGTTTGGAAGCCTTACCCTATTTGCAGCCATGCTGCTAGCAGCATTACCAGCCCTGTGAGCCCACCCATCATACTCATTCTTATTAAGTCTGGTCCTCTAATTTTGCTCTCACATTTTCTTTTGCACAGTCTGACAATTAAGCTTGAGGGACATGGTTTAGTGGTGGTTTTGGCAGTGTTAGGTTGATGGTTGGACTCAATGATCATAGAATCATAGAATGATTTAGGTTGGAAGGGACCTTAAATATCACCTAGTCCCAACCCCCCTGCCATGGGCAAGGACACCTCCCACTAGACCTGGTTGCTCAAAGCCCCATCCAACCTGGCCTTGAACACTTCCAGGGATGGGACATCCACAGCTTCCCTGGGCAACCTGTTGCAGTGCCTCACCACCCTCAGAGTGAAAAAATTTCTTCCTAATATCTATTCTAAGTCTACCTTCTTCTGGTTTGAAGCCATTACCCCTCGTCCTATCGCTACATGCTGTTGTGAAAAGTCCCTCTCCATCTTTCCTTTGGGCCCCCTTTACGTACTGGAAGGCTGCTATAAGATCTCCTTGGAGCCTTCTCTTCTCCATGCTGAACAACCCCAACTCTCTCAGACTGTCCTCACAGGAGAGGTGCTCCTGTCCTCTCGTCATCTTCATGGCCCTCTGAACCCACTGCAACAGTTTCATGTCCTTCTTATGTAGGAGGTCCCAGAGCTGGACACAGTGCTCCAGGTGGGGTCTCACGAGAGCAGAGTAGAGGGGCAGAATCCCCTCCCTCGACCTGCTGGCCACGCTGCTTTTGATGCAGCCCAGGATACAGTTGGCTTTCTGGGCTGTGAGCGCACATTGCCGGCTCATGTTGAGCTTCTCAACCACCAACACCCCCAAGTCCTTCTCCTCAGGGCTGCTCTCTATCTGTTCTTCATGGCGAGTGATCTCAAAGGTCCCTTCCAACCTAGACAGTCCTATGATTCTGTGATTCTAAGCTAGTTTACTGCTGACCAAAGTCCAAGGCAGGGAATAAACGAAGGCAATGTAAGGTGCTGCTGTGCTGTACGATTGCCTCACGCTAGGGACTGGACTGATAGTGCTGTTTTCATAAATAGACATTGTCACCCTAATCCAAATACTGTTCTGTCTTTAACAAATTGCGTCAGCAGATTCTGTGAACAAAGGGACAGGTGTTCATTGTGTTTTACAGCCCCGAGACAGAAAACATGAGAAAAAGAGGAGCTCTCCGTCATTGGCCAAGCGGGGAAAAGGCAATACGAATGCAGGTTCTGTAACACGAGTTCTCCAGACACGGGTAGCCCCAAATTCACTTCCAGTACCTAATGTGGGACTGTGGCTAGTGAAGGAATACATTGCTCTTCCGTAAGGATGCTGGGAAGTCATGTAGGTGACCCGACCTGTTATTTGCTTGCCTCTGGAACACGCAAGTGAGTTTACGGTGTGCCCAGCCTGCGCATCACAGTTGTGCCAGAAGGTCTCCCGCTGCTCCTGATTCTAGCAAATCCATACACCTGGCAGAGTTTTCCCTTTACAACACGAGAGCATCTAGCTTAAGGATTGAGGTAAACTCTCAGTCATTTTGCCACTTTGTACTATCTGGGTCCCGATCTCTTTCAAATTGGATTATCCTCTTACTCTTTCTGGTGTCCCTGAAATCAATGAAGTCAATGTAGTGCGAGGGATGGTGACACTGTACTACAGAAGATTAAAGAAATGCAATGAGTTTTACATACAAAAATAAACAACCAGTCCAAGTAACAGTATGTAAGGTGGGATACAAAAAGCACAAGGCAAAATCAGGTGGGGAAAACCCCGAAGTGAAGAGAGGTAAAAGACAGAGGGAAGGGGCAAGATAAAGTAACAGGAGTAGCAAGGGTAGAAGAAAACACCACACAGAGAAATACGCAGTGTATGTGGCTATGAGAGCAGTGATCTAGAAACCACAAGGGAGGGAGCAAAAAGAGGGATGACAGCACGAAGTGAGGAGGATAGAAACCTTTAGGACAACTGAACAACAGAGAAACAAAGTTGGAAGCTGAGAGTGTGGGAGGCTTTTCCATAGAAAAAACCAAACAAGTACAGAAAAATGTAATGAAATTGTGTCCTGAATTCATTCTGTTCGGGTTCATTTTCTCAGCAGCAGTGATTACCGCAGCAACCAGCGACGGAGGAGCTCTCAAGGTCATCTCATCTGACTGCCTGCAGAGCAGAGTTTCTCCGAGCCAATAGCGCCTTTTATTTGCTTCCCCCGGCTTTTAATAACAACTAAATATAAACTGAGCTGTCGGCAATATAAGTTATGTTCTTTGTGAGCAGTAAAAGCATGTGTCAGATCCCGAAGATAATGGGTACAGCGTGGCGATGGGGGAGGTTGTAGGTTGCAGTAAGTGTATTAGCGAGGACAGAAGTTACAGTGATTGCCTGTTTCTGGAGAGGCGATTCCGGTTTGTCTGTCCTTCCACAGTTCACTTGAGAAGACAGGCCCTGAGGTGCTCTGCAGATAAACCTGGCTCTGTCGTAGTGCCCAATCCTCTAATGTGAGACTAGGCAAATTCCTCCATTTTCTGCTCTTCATTTTCTTTGACCGTGGGCTGGACAGATAGAAATATGCACAGCTGCGTACGGTATATTGTTGAATACACACCAGGATGCCTCGGATGTTCTGGCTCCACTGCAGGTATTTCATTATATCAGTTTGAGAAACACTATTATAATGTAATATAATACAGCCCCACTCTCATCATGCGTCACTCTGCATGGAAAGTTAAACAACAGGAATGCTTAGGAGATCATTAACACAACAGGGCAAGTGGTCTCGCCCGAGAGGAGAAATAAAATTTATAACAGTCCAGTGACTCAAAGGTTTAATGCAAGTTTGTTGAAAACTGGATAGGACCAACTTTAAATCCAACAGGAATGATGTGCCGTGGCTGAACACTGCGCGGAGTCTGTGGCCCCAGCTGTCTTACTCTGCAGAGCTTTCAGCTTGGGCAATGGTGGTAAGCTTTGGGGCTTTTTCTTGGTCATCCTGTAAGTGCACCACTGACTGCTCTGAAATGCATTTTAGAAGTTCCCAAAGCAAGGCAGAAATAGATCTAACTACGGTTTAGATTTTTCCTTCTAAAAGTAGGCATGTAATTGCACTTTCTGGGCTTCTCGTTTGCTCAGGCAATAGAAATTTCTGGATCAGAGCATGGCATTTATTCATGTACTTCACTAAATGCCGTACACCAAATATTGCCTAACAAGACTGATCTTTTGTATGGGAACATTGCTAAATAGAACTCAGCTTCTGTCGTTCTCCACAGTACGACACGAGTAGCTCCATATCAGCTGGATATCAAGAGAACACGGAGGCAGAGAAAGCACACCCTGCAAGAGGGCAGATCTCTCCCCAGGCCCATTCCCAAAAGGGAGGAGGGTGGGATACCCTGTGGGAGGTTGGCCAGACACAGAGTGGAAACCGCGCACACGCAGGAGGTGCTCGGGTGCGGTGTGTTGGCCGCTCAGCTGTCGATTTTAACAGCCCCCCGGAGGGTGGCATCCCCATGTCAGCCCCTGCGCCCCAGACCAGGAGCAGAAGTGACCCCTCTGCTCAGGGGTGGCTGCACTGCCTACAGCCCTTTCCCCTGGGCTGCAGCCGCTGGGACGTCTCCGGTGCCCTGGTGGAGGCAGAGAGACGGGGGCAGCGTCCGCCTGGCTCGACGTAGGCACCCGCCGGCACGGCCGTCTGTGCCTGAGCTGCTCAGGCTGCGCTCTGCGTGTGGCCAGCAGGTGTACGGTCGATAGAAAGAATCGGGCCAGGCGCTGCTTCATCTCATCCTGGAATCGATGTCTAAAGTTGTTCAGATGAAGGAACCACTGGACGTGCATTTATCTCCTGAGTGTCAGTACAGATAAGTAAATGGGTCTGGGCTCCTCTGTCTCCTGTAAAGGAATCCAGATCAGCTGTAGCTGTGTATATTGTGGATGTCTCAAGATATCTGAGATGAGTGTGATGCCAAATGCTTTGTCTGCTCAGCTATAGCTCATGGGCCTGTTGATCACCACCCACAAATTTAAATCAGACGCCCTCTTTCTAGCCGGGACAGCCAAAAAGTGAGCGAAGGAATGCAGGGAGCTTGGCACGGGATCCACAGGCAGAACAGTCCTCACTAGGGATCCCTCAAAAATGGGAGGAGAAAGTCGTCGTTTTTTTCTAGAGGAGATGGAAGTCAGAGCACAGGGATTTCTCTTCCTTTCCCTGGTTTGTCTGCAAAGTAGGGGATAGAGGAGGAAAAAGAAAAAAAGGATTTTATTCCTGTAGGCCACAGGTTAGTCAATGCATTGAACCTGAGGTCCAGCTGACCAGGCTGCATAGGGGTAAACCAAATGTAAACCACCCAGCTCATGAAATGAGCGTTTGTTTAGACCCTTACTTTGTTTTGCGGGGGCACTCAGTAAGCGTCACTGACCTCACTGAGCATTGCCTCAGTCCTCAGCTCCCTTCCCTCTGGTTCAGATCGCCGCTCGCTAACCCCCACGCCACACACACCCGGGACCTGGTCTGGTTTATTAGCAGGCCAGAGAGACTCTGAAATGTAGAAATCAGTCCACTGTGCATTAGGCGATTTTCCTGCATAAAGCGTGGTGCATTAAGGCTTGTTCCTGTGTTGCTGGTTTCTGAAAGCAGCTAAAACGAAGCTCAAGACTGCTTCACATATTTTCAGCAGGAAACCATAAATCTTCCCGTCGTTCTGGCAGCCCTCTTCCTCCTCTGCCCTCCCATGAAATTCTGTTTTCTAAACTGATTTCCATCATTTATTTCACTGTGAAACTGACTTGCTACTGCTGCTGGTTTCATGAATTTTACCATCCCGCAGGAAAAGGAGCAGGGAAGTTGTGGTTTTTCCTCCTTCCAACTGCAGAGCATTTATGCCAGTGTTGGAGGAGAAGCATCATGTCCTCTTGCAGCACCCTGCACTTGCAGGACCGAGTGTTCCCTGCAAGGCAGGTCTCTTACTAAAGTTTTGTGACCCCAATGGGTGTAGACCAGTGCAGGTCTGTTGGGTGGACTTTCTTGAGCCTGTCCTGGGCTGGGCACATATTGCACGTCGCCTGGGATCTCCAGCGAATGAACCTGGTAATGCTTCCCTCACCCTTGGTCAATCCCGTTCAGTGGGTTCCCGGCATCTTCTCTGTGCCGGGGGTGACCGGGGACAGCACTGGCTGTAAAACTGAGTATCAGCTCACTGCCCCTTCCCCTTGCTATTAATGAAGAATGGGAAACGGTGCAGAGCTGGTGGTATCTTCTGGTTGACCACGAGATGGTGGTAAATGCTAGCGCTCCCACCGCCTTCCCTTTGCTTCTCTTAGCAAAACCATGCCGGAGCGACAGATTTATGCTGGACATCTGCAAATGCTGGCAACGCACTCTATTTTCGTTAGAGCCGAATTTTCTCTCCTTCCGACTCCTTTACCTTTTGATGTTGTAGTCCCTACCCTGGACGTTCAGACTTACCCTCCCCGTTTACCCCTTGTTGCCAGTGCTGCCTCTCTCCCTGATGCTGGAGTTCGGGGGTCGCCGCAGAGGCCCCTTCCAGCCTTGTTTCGCCCACACGCTGTGTCACATCACTCAGGGAAGGGGAGACGGCAGCTCTCCCCACTGCCTGCACCTGGGGTTTGTTGGGAGCAAAGCAGGATTATCTGCAAAGGGCAGGCAAAGAGAGTCCGACTCACAGCCCGGGCTCCCCCGCGCTCTGGCACAGAATTCCTCAGGGAATATCTGTCGTACAGAAAGTGCCTTCTTAATGTGCACTGACTACCTTAGAGTAGCCGCCGTGTTACAAAGGCTGTGCAGGCGAGACAACTCAGGTTTGAAGCTTCATAAACTGCACAGCAAGAGCCGCGTTTGACCTTTTCACTGCAGTGAAAACTAGTATGTCCCTTCTGCATTGGCAGTTTAATGTGGAAAAACATGGAAGAATGGAAAAACCCCAAATCCCAGTCCTTACGCCCAAACCCACGTGCAGCCCCCTGTATGTCATTGTGTCCTGCTGTGGGCACACGAGGTGCACGCTGGCCTGAGTCCCACGGGGTGCACTGCCGCAGTCCCGGAGCGCGCTCAGCATCGGCTCGTGCTCGCTGACGAGTAATAAATCCCCCCTTACAACTCGAACCCCTTGGCTTATAAACTGCAATGTCTCTTCCAGTCTTTCTGCGTAGGAGCTTCACCCATGTGAGCATTTGGCGTGAAATGTTCCAAACAACCCAGGATCACGGCAGGGGCGCAGGGGATGGAGAGTGGGATCAGACATGCAGCCCCAGGCTCCTGCCTCCAGAGGAGGCTGAGCTTGCAGGGACAGGGTGTCACCCGCTGGTGACAGGGGGTGGCTTGCTGAGAGGAGAGGCGAGTTTGAGTGTCGCTGCACGGGGGGAGGTAGCCGGTACCCCCGTGCTCCTTGCTGCCACCTGCTGGGTGATGACTTCAGAGGGGACACAAAGGCGACTTTCCCACAGCGGCAGAAAGGAAGGAGGGAGCCCCACAGGACCCTGCCAGCCCAGCGCCCCGCGTGTGGATATAAGCAAGGGGAGGCTCGTGTCAGGCAACCTGTAAGACAGCGTCCACACCACATGTGTCAGCGGGGCACAAATCCCGGGGTTTAATCCAAGACGCCGGCTGAGTCGCCGCTGTTGTGAACAAATGAGGTCCGAACAAACAGTGGACGAGCCACTCGGCTCATACTTGCTGCCTCCTGACCGAGACCTCTGCTGCTTGCCTGAAGCTGCTCTTTGGCTCTGCTCCTGTGCAAACTCAAGTGGAGTCACTTGGATGGCAGGTGGTGTAAGAGGACCTCTTTGATCCAGAAAAGAGAGGGACACAAGACTTGGCAGAGCGCCGGGGCCTTGCAGCCCTGACTCTCACAACCGGCTCGCAGAGCACACAGATGTGAACTGCAGCTGCCCTGGCAGGCCGGCCGCTTGTCTTAGGGACTACAGAGGATGCTGAAACCCCAAAAAGGAGCCCCATCACCCTCAACATACGAGCGACATGGCTGTTGCTGAACACGTAGTACTGACTTACTGTATGACCCCGGAACTGTGTGCTGCGGGGTCCACTTAATGACAGAAATCGTTTTTCTTTTTAATTAAGGGCTGCATTCTTCCCCCAGCCTTAAGTCTCATGTTTCTGATGCATTTTATAATCAAACCTTTTCCAGGCAGAAGTTAGTAATATCATCCAGTCAGTTTGGTTATAGCAACACTGACCTCACCTGGGTGGCAGGACTGATTCTGAGCACTTTAGAGACACATCAGTGCTGGATGATGAAAGTATACTCAGGAACAGCTCTTACAAATTAATATTTAGTGAACAAAATACAGTATTTACTTACATGAGGAGGAGAACACGTAGATATTGTGTGTATGACTTAGCTACTCTCTGCTTCAGCCCTTTGGATTAGTTAAACCTTTATAACCTCATTTCTATAGCCAAGCTCTCTTGGCATATTATCGGGTTTGGCTCAAGTAGCCAAACTTCCTCACACCGAAAGCAGAATCTGAGATATGTGTAGCCATAAAATGGAGCCACTGAAGACACCCAGTTAAAAACAAAGGCTGAGCCAAATCTGGTCCAAACCACAACCGATCCCACATTGATCCTCGAGTCCAAATTTTCTCAGAGTTCAAGTTTGAGGGAGGGAAAGATGCAAGTTACGTACATGGCTGGTAGAGCAACCTAGGGCTGCACTGCCCAACGCAGCTTGCCGTCTCGAGCCTGGGTTTATTTTGCCCAATCAGCAAATATTTACGCCAAAGCTTTCCTTGCCAGGTGTGTATCGAAGGCTAGGTTTTCTTCAAAGTTTTCATCCAAAACAGTTCCACGTTTCTGAGAGCCTCTTTTTCCCTTAACGTAATCATGGCCAGGTTTAAGACAAACAAAAGCCCACATCCCCTTCCATTCCTCTGGCAATCTTCTTCAAAAAGCTGTGGTGTGTTTCTTATCGGAAGAGGGACTTGGAACTGGACAAAAAGTAACCTTACTGCTGAGAGGGACTTTTTCTAATGTCAGTGAAAAGTCTGTCCCAATTTGGTCAATTCATAAGGCTTTGGAAAGAAACCAAGCCAGCTGTAGTTCACACATGCTTACCAGAGGCCAGCTAGAGCTTGCAGGCTTCGTTCTCTGGTGAGTTCATGAGCACGGGACATGATCCAGGGCCCTAGCAACTGCAATTCCTAACTTCTTCAGGCCAGAGCAGCTCTAAATCCAGATACTCAGAGTCAAAAGTTTGGATTTATTTTTTTTTTCCACCTGTTTGTTTCCAGGCTACATGAAGGAGGTCAGCTGAACTGAATTCAGAGTAGATGAGACGTGCAAGAGGAGGAGATATTTTGGAAAAGTAGTCTAGGAGTAGACAGAATGAACCCTGGCAGAGAGCTGGGAGGACCCAAAGTGTGTGGAGACTGGGGGGAAATCGGATGACGGAGAGGAGACTGATCCATGGCAAAATGTGGAGTCTGGCAAGGCAACTGGGAAATGGCGTGCGGGGAAAGGGTGTGAGGGGTCTCATTTCAGTCTCTTTTTGCACATTATTCTGAGCTCACTTAGGAACACTTGAGCTCACTCAGAAAGCCTTCCCATACCTTACTGACTGCACGTTAAATAAAGCTGGCTACAAAGACAGTATCACACATTTCCTCTTGGTACCGTCATGGTGAATGTAATAAAAAAAGCTCCAAAACATCACAAAACAAAGTGCTCGTTGAACACCCCTGAAATGCAAGGAAGGGCATTACCATCATATTATAAACAGAAAACCAGAGCCTGGAAGTATTTCCTGACTATTCAATCCAAGAAGTACATTTGCTCTATCAGGAGACTGCCATATTGTGGTGTGTGGATGGGCTTTGTATGTTCCTGTTGCCTTCTACAGCAGATGCAAGTCCTAAATTCTTCTGTAAACTAGGCTTAATTCAAGTCAGGCATCTAAGGCTTAAGGGGCACAAAACTCCTAACTGCCTGTGGAAGAATCTGGCCTGAGCTGAGGAAGAAGGGAGAGGTGAGAACCTGCAGCCTGGCAGACCCTTATCCCATTATTCTATGGCATCATTTGGTGTAAAAGTTATTCGAAACTTTGAGGGCTTGGGAGCACTCCTTCCTTTCCATAAAGGACGTCATGAAATTTGGTGAGGGTTTTTCTTCTAGAGCTTAAAATTTGTCCTACTAAAAAAAACCCAAACCCAAACCCCCCAAAGCTCCACCGTTTGGCTTGAGTTCCCATTCCCACCTTCTGCAGGGCTTGTTGATGGGTCATGAAGTTTTTATCACCGCGACCAGCGTTCTTGGTAACGGGACGTGTCCCTGCTCACACCTTTGCTTTTATACACGTCGTGCTGCCAAGAATAATTGTTGCTTTTAAACCGGCTCCGAAAGCATCAGCCGGCTTTCCAAAGGGATGCAGGGGACAAGCTAGCGACAGCAGCCACTTGGCATTTCCAACCCTGTGGTGCAAAAGGGGATGTGTTTTAAGTATTGCGACTACTTGAGTCTCTTGTTATCTTGTCACAGAACAGGAATCCAATTGACAGTATCAGGATATGTATACATGGTCTCTTATTACTGTTTAAACATAGAAAACAATACCATATCCTGTACTGGCAGTAGTACTATTTGCTATGCAAAATTATTTGTCAGCCATTTGGAATACCTTTCATTTTCTGGACAATAAACCCACAATTTCTTCAGCAACTTCTACTTGTCTGTCTTGTTAAATAGCAGTGTGGCTTGTGTTGTTCACCCGTATTTCCCTCTCTCTTGCTAGTAAAGCAGGTGAGCCTTTGAATGCAGTTGAGTCCTATCTACAAGTGCGTGGTTCCACAAAGAAGTAATTCTGCATTTTAATGTATCCTCCCCAGCTATAAAAAACTGTGTGTCTTTTTTTTTTTTTTAAATCTGTACAACATTCATCAGTATATGACCATACTAATGGAATCCTTTGTGGTCAACAGGAATTTATTAAAGCACCTGGATGTCAAACCGACTTTTTTGGTACCGTGTGTGACAAGAAGTGAAGACTTCTTGGCTTATAGAAGTCAAAAAATGATCATAGATTATATGACTAAAGGCAATTTTTTTTATAGTCTCTTTATCACACAATACTTTAAAAGACTGGGGTGCAAACTAATGTAAAGGCAATGCCATTTTCTGGACGAATAATGTTTCTGCGAGAAGTGCAACGTTACACTGTAGATGTAGATGTCTGCTAAACAATTAGTAAAAACCTTAACAAGGGACGGGTATGCATACCGCATGAAAAGTGATTAAACTTCAGTACCTCCAGTTCAGGTTTCAGCCTTGAGAACTCGGCATATTCTTTTATTTGTGCCTAACAATGTTGTACAGCATTTGATACTTTTTTGGGATCATTATAGTGTTAACTCTCCCATCTTGGCCAACTGCAAATTAAATTCTAGCTCAGTTTCCCCTGTGGTCCCAAATGGATGAAATAGTTGTGCAGCTGAGTAAGGCCAGGGGCTGGCTGCATCCAGAAATTCAAAATTGCTTTGGCAATTTCAGCCTTCATGGGCGCCGCTGAAGAGGAAGGACGTTCTTGGTGTGGAGAGCGTGGGACCAAAAGAGACGGAGGGGCGACAAGGTCTGCTGGCGCCCGTGGTGCTCCAGCCTCCCTCCTAACAAAGAAAGACGCTTCAAAGATACAGCGCTTTTAGGGCAGAACCCTTCCCCTTTTTCTCATATTTGTAACCACAGCCTGGAGACTGCAACCACTAACACACTGGTGTGGGTGTGCGGGGTCATCGCTGGTTCCACCTTATCCAGGGTCACCCATTTTTGGGTGCAGAATGCAGACATCCACATATCCAGCCAATGCCTTCAGCACCAGTGACGGTTATGCTGGCCCTACAAATCCTGAAATCTTTTCCAACCTTTGACAGAGCACCCAAAAGAGATGAGAAGTGCAGCTACTCTGAATCGCTCAGCACACATCCCTGAGGAGATGAGGTGGTGGTGGAAGTACCATAGCTCTGGTCTTCCTCAGGCTGGGAGATGTGGAGACCGCATCTCCTACTTCCTACCCACCCCTTGGTTTAGGGGTTGTTTTGGCAGTGTTAGGTTTAAGCTTGGTGATCTTAAAAAAGTCAAAAAAAGTCAACCTAAGTGATTCTGTGGTTCCCGTTCCAGTGACTGGGCTTTGATGCCCTGAAGTGGGCATCATTCTCCAACTTGTTGCCCGTCATGCATCAAAGCATGAATGAGCCCCAGCCCACCTTTTGGAGGGACCCTCTAGAGAGAACAACTGGTCCTGGATACTTTGCAAACAAGCCAAGTGGGTTTTAGGATCTTCCTCTCTCTGAAGCCCTTTGCACTGGCAGCCCATGGTGATGCCTGTCAGTCTCTGATGGTGGGACTGGGATTTGAGGGTCCCGTTTAATGCAGAGGCTTTGTGGGGAGCTGCCACTGCACAGCCAGCGGACCCACGGCAATTTCTGCCCTCAAACAT
Source organism: Chionis minor (assembly GCA_013398295.1). NCBI lineage: Eukaryota > Metazoa > Chordata > Aves > Charadriiformes > Chionidae > Chionis > Chionis minor. The sequence continues at coordinate 80,386 of VZSF01003478.1, read as the reverse complement.
CTGCATCCTCTGTAGTGTCTCTGGTCCAGTTGGGCAAACAGGTTGGAACGGCTCTGGTTCGAATTAGTCATGCAGGGAACACAAACAGAGGCATCAAAATCTCCTTCGAAAACAGAGTTCCCACACAAGATGAAAGGGAGGCAGAATGGCTGTGAAATGGTTTGTACAAGCATAACTAATGAAGTTTTCACATTACAAACATGACCCTGGAACACGTTATTATTTTTCAGGGTAGCTTCGAGCCTTCACATTTACTTAGGGCTGTGCAAACTGTCTGTCAGTAGATGAGCACACTCTGGCAGAGGTGGGAGGGAGCTCCATCTCGGACATCTGATACAGACTTGCCAATAACCCCTCTCTAAACGCCAACATCTACTTGCAGTACACCACCAACAGACCTCAGCTTCACCACTAGCCCACCAAATGCCGGTCCTAAAAAGGAGAACATAGCTTGAAGGAGGTGGACATCAGTGGGTACTTTGGGTCCAGGAGGAGAATAGAGGAAAACTGAGATTCCCGTCAGTGTCCGAAAAGAACAGTCAGTACAGGGTAGGGCTGCAGATCTGCTACTGAAAGTGGACAAGTAGGAGAAATATTCACCATGCCGACAGCGAAATTGGTCCCTACATGGAAAACAAATCTGCCCTGGAATCAATCAGATGTGGTCATGCCTGACTGGAGCTGATGTTTCTAATCTTTTTTTTTTATTAGATTATCACTGCTTTGCCTTCTCTGGACTTCTCTGTGTTTTTAGTTGTGTGACTTCTGCCGTTACACAAACTAAAATAATTTTTTTTTTGTCTTATGCTTAGCAAATTGTGCAGCGCGCTTCAATAGGATCACGGAGCTCCAAACTGATGAGACGGGTGAGAACATGAAAAAGATGAGGACAGGAGAAACCCCATTGTGTTCACTTCAAGCCCTGCCATCAGAGCCACTCCACTAGAAGGTGACCTGGAACTGCAGGTTAGGACCAAAATCTGGTCTCCATATTTATAAAGGAAAAGCCTTTATAAAGCAGGTGCCAAGATCTTGAACATATTAACTGGTTTTCCATTGCCTTTCTGTGTGTGGTTGAAATTTCTGCCATTAAAAGTGTTTTTTACTTGAAGGTGGTGAAGGGAGAAGCCTCTTCATTTTTACCATTAAGCCAAAAATACCAAACCTGCTTCTGGTCCCCTTCATTATCCAATCCTAAAATAGTTATCTCTGTGCCCCAAAGTAAGCATAGATATTCTATGCATGCTAAAATGCCAAAATAATCAGAAGCCATTTTTTAAGTACCAAAACCCGAGTTTTACTGGTATGCTACATTCTACTGAAGGGAGAAAACCCAAGTATTAACACCAAGAAAATGCTTCAGAGGAGTCAGCAAAAGAGCGCAGCAGGCTGGAGCAGCTACAAAGCCAAGACTAGGCACTGAGCTCCAGAGAACTTGCCAATTTTGGCCACCCTCTCTCTTCTTTCCCAAGTGATTGCCCCTCACGTGTCCTAGTCGGTCTTTCTTCACTGTAGCATCACTCTGTGCTTTAGTTTTCCGTCTCACTTCACTTTTTGTGTCCTCCACTATTTAAGTTAATGCTTCCTTACTAGCCCAATTCCTTCCACAAAAGTGGAACAAGAATAATATCGTGCAACTAGCACATAGTGGTGGTGTTGCCAAATATAAAAGGTTTACATACAGTTTACACAGATGAACAGAGCAGTACGTGGGTGGAGGTAAACTGTTTTTAGCAGATGTACTGATACTGCTGGAAAAGTAAGTTTTTGAGGGCGTGGGTCCCTCTGAGATTTAATACATCACTAAAACTTACGTGCCATATGCTACCGAGAAACACTCCATGTGTTTGTCTGCAATACCTCTTCCCACCCCCTGGGTCTGTCCACTCTGCGGTGTTGTCTGTGCACAGCTTATCATTAATGGGCATTATTAACAAGCAACAAGTGGTGCCGGTGTTCCCGGGTGAAAAGCTATTTCAATCCGACTGACCTGTCTGTGTGTTGCATTAGAACAAGCACAAACTGATTCAAACACATTTTTTAGCTGCACGGGAAAAAAAAAAAAAAAAAGGCAAAGTTGTTTTCATTGACTGCTTCTCACACAAATCCTTCTGCCAAGGACTTAAACCCACACTCGTAGTCTTTTTGTGAGCAGGTCCTGTTAACCAAGTCACAAACATAAAAGTGCAGAAAAAATTGAACAAGTAGAGAGAGGACAGAAAAGTTGAATGAGCATTGGCTCTTCTTATTTTAATGAAGAAATACCTCAAGTTAATATCAGTGCATATTTAGAAATAGCATGTGATACTCCCAACGTCAAATACATCAGCAAATTACAGTTTCAAAACTTTATAAATTAATAGCAAGAAAAAAAAATAATTAAGATTATCATAGAGAATAAGGTTGAAAATAAACATCGGGTTTGTTTGTTGCACTGTGTCAAATATATTCCTGGTACTTAAACAGCAAGAGAGATCCAGTAGTTCGTGGTAATTAGGCTCTCCAAAACAGCACTTATTTTTCTACAAATGAATTAAGCAGTTTGCATTTATTTTTGATGTATAATTAAATGTTATTCTTAGCTGTTACAAAGAAATTTAGTCATGTCAGAGTAAAATTTCATCCCATGGTTGAAAAGTCACGCTAACTTAGGAACGCTGCCTTCTGGTTATACCCACTGGAAACAGCTGAGAATAGGGAGAACTACATGTGAGCACATTTGGCTGTTACATAAAATAGGTGGTTTTNTTTTAAATAAAATAGGTGGTTTTTTTTTTTTTTTTTTTTTTTTTCTGGTTTCACAGCCTCATAACAATACTGTTTTTCAACATTGTTCCCAGTCATTGTTTTTAAAATGGTTCATCAACATATCCTGAATCAATCACTGATATAAATAACTCCAGTGACAAAATCCATTATGGAAGGACACAGAACTGCAAACTGAATGTTGTAGCGAATGATTTTAAGGTGGAACTGTAATTACTCTATAAAATACTGTAAAAAAACCCCCACGCAGTAAAAGCAGTATATTTAATTAACTGGCAATGGTGGAGCCTGAAAAACTGAGTTATAATTTTAAGAGACATTTAACTCACGACAGACTCTAATGCAAGACAAATCATAGTGAAGCTAAAAAGAGATGCACATTTAAAGCTTGCAAGTGTGTTATAAAAATATTCTCTAGTTCTTTCATTTTGATACAGGGAATCCAATTCCCTAATGGAAGAAGATAAAGTACATCCTCTTTCCTACCCCATCACTGTACATATAGGCTATCCCTTGATATCAGGAAATGGCGTTTCCCCAACAAAAATGCCAGCAGACCTCCTGGGAGTAAGGGTTTGTTGATTTTGCTTTTCAAAGTGTATTTTCAGGCAGGTGAAATACTGATAGGATATGCATTTCTTTCACTACTAGTCTATTGTGCAAATCACCTACATCAAACCCGTAACTTCAATCCAACTGCAGCCTGCATCGCCTGGAGTGATTTGAGAATCTAACGTGATATTACAGCACGGAGATGACTGCCAGATTATGAAACATCGGGCTAAATCAGATTTGGAGGAAAAGGCACATGCTTTGGATTTAGCAGGAACGTCTGAAGGTTCCTCGCTACCAGACCCTTATGCTCCCAAACGACAGTTTGCTTCCAGAAAAGCGTGAGGTAACAGGAAACTTGTGAGCGCTCACCGCTACTTATGGCACGTACACACGAAAGGTCTGTGAGCTCAGCTGGAAACTCTTGAGGCGCTAGGGATAACGCAGACACAAGGTAGGCTACAGTCTGGTTAGGCCAGAAACAAAAACTTAACATTTCACTATACTGTATACATTCCTTTTATGCACAAATACAGGGTGCGCAAAATAAGCTGTTTGCTCAGTAAAATTTAATGTTTTGCTTACGTAAAATAATCAGCTAATACTGCAATATAATCAAGAATCATGCACTAGATAAACAGAGTTTCTTCCCCATGAACAGTAGTTCTCAGGAACGTTTTATTCTGCTTCAGGTAACATCTCATGATTTGCTAGCTTACGGAGTCCCTTTCAAAGAACACAGTATTTAGCTAAAAACTGAAAAGCAAAATTAAGAAAAAAAAAAAAAAGAGAAAAAGTTTTGATTTTAGTTGCGATACAGCTGGGATTGGTGCATTGCAGCAGCTCAGTTGCATCTAGGAGTAACGAAAATTCAACATGAATATCAGAAGAATAAATATATACCCTAAATTAATCTCTGTAAATACATTCACAGGTCCACTTAAGACACCCTTATGCATAACTCGCACTTCATCGAATCTGCATGTAGGGATGGATGTTAGTTCATGGGGAAAGCAATTTATCATATGACTCAGTTTATATGTTATTAGTCCAGCAAAAATCAGTAGCAAATTTGAAAATCTACATTTATTTTCCCCAGACCAACCACACAGAGGCTTAAGTCACAAATTCTATTATTTCCAATGTTTGATCAATAAGGCTTTATTTACACTTTTTTACTATAAAGTCAGGAAAAAGTATGGTGCAATGTGCAAGAAAAGACTGCACATTTCACTGATTGGAGACTAACATCTGCTTATGGTTTAATGCTAACCCACAGGCAGCCAATTAAAGTCCCATATATCCATGTTTTTACATAAAGTTTCCTTCCAGATTCTGTCAGAAGCATACTAGCAGTCAGGCCACCTAAAAACAGCAAAGATGGCAAAGTTTTCTTGAGGCTTAGTTTGGAATGAACACTTTTTCCAGGGAACTTATTTCTTCTTTTAGAATCCTTTGCATCATAAAACTCTATTAGTAACCTAAAAGCAGACAAAAGGAGATGGTCAAAGTTATGCATTATTGTAAGAAGTTTTAGGCAACTTACTTTCATCCAATAAGTGCTTCTAATCACACATTATTTAACAAATGATTTAACAATATGTAGCAGCTTATCTGTAACAAGTTTAAGGAATCAGCATGCCTTAAGAATATGAAGCATTCAAAGTGCCGTTGCATGTCAGGGTGCTCAATCTGAACCCTTGTGAGCAACAAAAGTAGATCTTCTGGAAGGACCGATTTTAACACTGAGTAACAAAAGTTGAAAATAATCCTCTTCATTCAGTGTTTGGCAAGTAAGCCACAGTACTGGGAAATATCGTAGGAAGAAACAGCACACAGCAATCGTTGAACACTAAAGGCAGGGTGGTATTATCTTAATCAAACAAGCACGCAAGAGTAAAATGTTACACTATAGGTTTAGTAGCAATTTTTTTCCTCCTATTTTTGAAACCCAGTAATAAATAGACTTGAAAATTCTGAGGTTTTGTTTTAAGTATCTGTAAATTTGCCCAACAGACTGCTTTGGTCCCAGGAAAGATGTTCCAGTCAACAGGAGTCTACAAGGAGACACAGATGATCAGGGTTCAGTTTTGCTGGTCTTCACCAAAAGACTACTTGCGGGCCACTGGACAGCCTTTATTTTACCTATCAATTACTTGTCTATAAAATGAAATTCAAACTTTCTTGCCTCTCAAAAGTGAAGAACAGAAAAATAACTTGGCAATCCTAAATTTCTAAGACACTTTAATAACAGTGCCATGTTTACAGGAGGCATGTTAACTTTTACATGGATTCAAAGATCACAGGACAAATTAATCCGTTTTTTACTTCCATGGAGTGTAAGACTGGCAGAACAATTTTGAAGCAGAACATACCTGAAGAACCAGGGAAATTTCTAACTCATAGAAACGTATTCAGGGATTTAGAAGGTAAACAGATTTAGCTCCCTTAAGTTTGGACTTCAGACATGGCAAATTAAACCATCATCTCTCAAACAATACTTAAATCTCACATTTAGGCACAAGATCCCCCAGGATCTGTTGCATATGGTCACTAGTGACCTTATCTGGAGATGGTGAAGGGAGCCAGGCACTTTAGTTCTGCCATGATTCAAAGATGGACAGATGAAACTTCATCTTCACCTTATTTCCCCAGTGAAGGTAGGGAACGCGGGGTTACTTGTGTTTCTATCCAGTCGCAGTCTGAAGGAAGATGCATAAACAATTTTGGCAGAAGAGATTAGAACAAGGCGCGTCCCTTTCTAACTAATTATGAGGCTACAATCAAACTCCTTTTGCTTGCTTGCTTGCCTACCTTGGGCATCTTACATTCCATGGCTGTGCATAACTCAGTTTCAAGAAGATTAATGGAGAGTACTCAGATGAATATGAGGTCTTGTCTAAAACGTGGATTCATAGCTCTTCAGTCTAAGCCAAGTCTAAAACCCAGGGATCTCAATCTCCTGAGCAATTAACCACAAAGTTATACAAAATATCCATGGGAGTACCACCACCACCTTCCTAAAGAGAGCCCTACAGCTTGCACTGCTGGTAACACAGAAATCACGGGTACATCTGTTAATAGAAAAGAAGGAAGACAGCTTCTTAAAACAGGAAGTTCTACATATTGCTACTCACTTATCTTTTATTTCAAAACGTTCATGAAGCCACCTTCTCATATACATCTGCTCTTCTGGAATGTCCTTCAGTTCAATTCGATCAATGAAAATATGAACTCTGGGGCATTCCTTGCAAAGAAACTCTAAAAAGAGAGCAAAACAACAGGACTGAGTTATAGAAACACTGTAGGACATTTATTTGACGAAAATACACCAAAAACTGACCTCGTAGCTCTAAGTGCCTTGGAAGCCTAACTTCAGTTTCCAAAAGCTTTCCCTCCGTTTGGATCCTGAGCACTTCACTGAACTTAGAAGCCTACATGTTTTTGAAAAGGTGGACCATTATCACGTGCAGCATGGAAACATCGTCCTAAAACGCACCCTGCTAATTGTAAAATGCTGTGCTTGAAAATGTTACACTTGTGCCTCAGCAGTAATCTATTCATTCTGTAGTGTGGGATGCAATAACTTTGACGTCATCAAATTATCCAGCCTGCAATTTTGATTAAAGTTAGTAATCCTCTTTGCTTGTCCCTTTAAAGATCTAAATTTTATTTGCTCCTGGGTGACAAAATCTGAATTATAGTGATTTCCCAAAGAATCTCTAGGAGGAAGTGAGCTTCAGTTTAAGTAATAACCTGTAATTAAAAAGTGTAATAGGGCAAAAGATTCAGGACAAAATACTGCTTTCCATTTTGCATCCCTTCATTTTTCTTCTGTCACAGAGCTATTCCCCTTCCCCCATTTCCTCAATTTGCCCCTAGAAAAATTTAGCAAGCAAACATTAAGCCAGCTGCAAACAAAACTTCATTAGTCAAACAGCCTTGTGGGATTTCTTACAACTAACAAGTGGCAAAAATACTGCATCTGGCATGAAAAAGGCACCGGTATTTGTGTATTAGTGATAATTTGCATTTATCAGTAACAAGAGGTATTGCAGTGACCACAGCATCCCTGTACAAAGAGATGCATCATGCGAGGATGGAAGTCCTTGGGAATCTGGACCATCTCTGTATTTTGAAAGGGGACCAGAAGTGTCCTCCTACAACACAGACGTGCAATGAATTTAACACAGACTGGGTGGTCCTTTTAGATTGTTGACATTTTTTGGACAGCAGTGCAGATGTACAGAAGACTTTGACCCATAACTGTTAGGGGTATCTCAATGAATGACTGTGCACAATAATTGTCACTGCATGTACATCTTTATTATTGTCTGCCAAGCAGATATCCCACTATTTGTTTTTCTTCTTTACAGAATTATTTATTTTTAAGGACTTTGCTGTAAAAACAACCCTTATCATACACTAGAAATGGCCTTAAAGAATTTTAAAAGCCTGTTTGCATCATGCAAATGTGTTTGTGTGCTTGTAGAGGAGCAGGGAAGGAGAAGAGAGAAAGAGATCAGTAAAGTCTTACAACATTTAGATGCAGAAATTTGTGAGGTGCCAGGTGCAGTTTCATCTAGTCCTCAGGCAGAGAGCGCCCTGCAGCATAAAGTGAGCAACATGGCCCACAAACCACCAGTTGAAGAAATGGCTGAGGGCTCTACCAGAAACAGGTCCACCTCTTAGCCATCGAGCCATTGACAGCAAGCGCAGCTGTCGCCAAAAACCTTCTGGTAAAACCATCTCCTAGCTATAGCTATTAGATGGTAGGAGTCCAGCATGACAGCAGGTATAGATATTGTCTTCAGGTTGATGTGCAATGCTTTTACTAACCACAAATAAATCAGTGTTCGTGTATCTGAAAGCAGGTTTTTCCTTTTGCCTTTTAATGGGGAGAGAGGATTTTCCAGGTCTGTTTCTCCGAGGATACTATCCAGGCCACTATATGAAGGTCATTCACGGTATGAGCATCTAAAAGCATACTATTAATATTTTAAGATGACAGACGTATTATCAGTGTCTTAAATGCTTATAATGTTCACTGATGTATAAATCCTCTTTTTGAGTGGCATTACCTATTAAGTGGAACATTCTAAAAATATGCAAAACTGTATCTAGAAAACAAATGCCTGGAAGCCAGATGATACGGTCTTTTTTGTACTAGACTCCTACAAAAAGCATCTCTGCTATGCATATTCAGCTAGGGCTGAAGATCTAGCTTTATTTTTGAAACATTCTGTGCATTGTATAGTGTATATTTCTTTTGCTTCATAGCACATAGGTTGTTCTGTACAGCAACACGCCACGCTTTCCTGATGTTATTTATAATCTCAGATATAAATAATTAAGGAAAATCGTAAATCAAGCAAAATTTTAAGTTAGATGGGATAACATTATTAATAGCTGTATGGTGTTTTTAAAATTAATGTTATGCTGTTAAAAAAAATTGATATTTGGTCATTTGGTCAAGACAGCAACAGAATACATTATCAATAATAAGCTCTCGTTAACAAAACAGGAATACGACACAAGTATTTCAAAAGAAACACCTTCCCCTGCCAGAGCTGAAATATAGCAGTGCTACAAATCTGTTTAAAAAGAAAAAGAAAAAAACAAACCTCCACAAATATCTAAGCATTGCTGCTGGTTTTCTACCTTATACCCAAGTTCCAATGCAAGTTGATTCCTACTACTTCCCACGCTGGGCACCTTCAACCAGTCTGAATTGCGTCTCCATATGTGAAGATCCTACAACTTCACCTTAATTTCCCACCTTTGTAAATCCCAGTGCTCCCCTCCACAGCCCTACTCTCTCCCTTGCAGTCTGAGACTTGCCAAGGGCTGCGTAATCTGCAGGTGCTTCCCAAGACAGGATCATGATTCCCACCCATCGATTCAAGGCCATTTTAACCAAAACCTGGGCATCCAGGACATCTGCAGATGACACTGTAATGCCTGCAGTCTACCTAGTCAGGGAATCTGACTAGTCTTTAATTATCCGATTCATGTCAGGGCTTAATGCAACTAATCCAAATTTTTTTTTAGATGCACAATGTCAGTGTAACCACATAAGAACACCAGTGGAACAGAACAAAATATCGAGAGGTTGTTTTGGGGAAGAAACAGCTGGATTTTATCACCACAACCTCTAAAGGTTTGTGGTGGTCCCATGACCCTTAATTTCACATTAGCTTAACTCCCAAAAGACTGATGTAATTAAGCTAAGAAACAAAATCTTATTGAAGCAATTTATTATGTGCAAATTACATCCAACTTCAGGGACACTAGCCCTTGAGGCCAACATCTGACTGGCTTTTCAGATCCCTAAACATGCCAGAATTTGCTATAATTAACAGCATGAACAAGCAAGCCTGAACTTTCCTTCAAAAAACAAAACATAAGTGTAAATCATGCATTATAATCATAAACATTATATTGGGGACAGCATTCGTCAATCAAGAATCGCATATGATTTGGGTTAAATGAACACTAACAACTTGTGTGGGAGCCACGTGGACTGAGTTTCGTGTGGCAGATAATTTCCTAATAAAACTTTCTATCTAGCTAAATAACAGATACCAGTGCAGAATGTTTATAATGCTTCTACTGACCAACCGCAGCAGAAGGAAGGAATTGAAAAGAATAAGGTGGATCAAGCATTTTTGTTCTTAAACTGGGACATTGTGGCCCTCCTCCTGTGGGAGAGGATTCACACAAACACAGGACTGAAGGATTCAGTGCAGAACTAGGATTAATGAACAGGCTGCAACAGCCTCCAGGAAAGGAATCAGATCCACAGAGTTTTTAATTGCAAACAAATGTTTTGGGAGGCTGTTTTGCTTGTTGGAGCTTCCACAAAATTCTACCAGTTTTCAATGCCTCACCTTCAAAAGCCAATTAATTCTGTTTTAAATCATCAGCATTACCAGGGTGAGGGAAGCAGAGAAGCTCCAATGCATAGAGACACCTGTAACTGAGAAGGGACATGCAAATAACCTCAGACCACCCTCCCCTTAATGCTACCACAGAAGTTCCAAATTATTCACTCCAAATTATTTGCCTTGCCCCTTAAGAAAGTTGTGACAGTGACGTTACACTTAAACAGATATTCCAGTTTTCAATTACTAATGAAGTCTATTTTTATATGCACTTTAAATACGACAGCAATAAAGTAGCTCAGCTTTCAACCTTCTACATCGGCTCTTTTACGGCAACGCGATTATTGCCACAGTCCTTCAAAATTAAGAAAGGGCAAACTGAAGCCTGACATAGTTGTGTCCACCTATGGAACCTCAAGTTCTCTCCTGTTTTAACAGATTTCAATAATGTTTGTGATAAACTGAAAGTGGTATCACAGGAACCTGAAATCTGAATAATGTATATTTATTCTAAGTAACTAGTATTTCGAAAGTGTGAGAATACATCTCTTAAGTAACAGAACGTTGTGTGTTGTGATGTGTGTAGTTTTACAGGCAAAACCACGATAGCAAATACATTCCTCTCTGAACTGTAGACGCCTTCTCCACTTTTAAAATTTTCATTAGTCTGGACTTAGGCGTTCAGCTACCAAAGCAGTTCATAAACTATCTCCTCCTTAAAGAAAGAAATCCAATCTCTCCACTTTCATTTACTTCATAGACCAAATTAACAATCAATCGGCAAAACAAACATAAATTTAAGTGCTGCGTTGTTTCTCAGCTTCAGGCTTTCCATCACCTCAAGTTGAGCTGACAATAAAGTACTTTGCAGCTGGCCTAACAAAACAAAGCAGTGGCACAGCACAGTGGCGCTAGACGGGAAAGCAAACATCCAGGGCACAGCGGAGGTTGTTAGATGGGTTAACCTGGGGAGCAGCCGAGGAGCGGGCAGTACCAGCAACCTGCTGGCACTGCTGAGGCAGGGAAGCATGGAGCGGACGTTCTGCAGGCCAGATGGAAGCTTGCAGCCAGGAGACAAGCCCGGGACCCGAGGAACAGCACTCGCAGAAACGCTGCCAATCCCCTCTGCACGGCCGGAGGTGCACGCAGGGATCGGAGCCTCCACGCGTGCACAGCATAGGGCCTTAGGAGCTGGGGGACCTTTTGAGATGAGAGAAATGGGATGCACCTGAATCATTATTAAGCCAGGGTGCTGGCAATGAAAGCTGAAAAAATTAAGAGAACATTTCAGCTGGCAGTTGAGGAAAGCTGAAGGTCAGGAAGAGCAACGTGTTCAGATGGGCTTAACATATGTGGTGGATGTGGCTAAAATACAACGCGAGGGCAAAACTCAGAAGTGCCTCTGCACAAACATGAGAAGCCTAAATTATGAACACAGGAGAACAATTATTGGCACCAAGAAATTACCCCTGTAAGGCAGGTATCCTGGTGACCCTGAAGGAGCATGCAGCGTTCCCAGGCTACCAGATTTATAGGGATGACAGAACAGTACGTACAGGTGAGGAAACAGTAGTGTGCATGAAGGATTATATAAAGTATAATAGCTTTATATAATAAGGGGACAGAAGCACAAAGAAATCCTTGTGAATGGAAGTCCCAGGCTCTAATAATATCTATATTAGATATTAAATCACTTCCTGGTAAGTTTGGTAATAGTGACCAGAAACTGTAAAGCCAGACTGAGAGCTGCAGGTTTGGGACTGATAGCAGGAGTGTAAGACTCCAGCTACCTTTCTCAAACTGCACTGATGCTTCATCAGGATGAGGTGTAGAGGGGGATAAAAACCAAACAAACCCAAAACAAAACCAACACCAACCAACCAAAAACACGAGAGAAAAAAAAGAGATTGTTTCCTGGAACAACCAGTAGCAAAACCCACATGAAAAGATGCCAATCCTGATGTGGTCTTGAATGGTACACGGAGTTAGTGAGAAGTGCTCTACGACCACAAGACAATTAATTTGAGCACTGTAGAGAAAAAGTCTTAATGAATGCAGCACACAAATGCAGAATTAAAGGAACTATGTAATGGGAGGGGGGAAGAAGGCAAAGTGTCAGAACACCCTAAAAGAAACAGTCCAAAAGGAGGCAGCCTAAGGGCTGTTAAAAAACCCCCAAACCCTAAATACCAAACCCCAGAAAAAACTTGTCTTAAAAACTCATGTAAAAGATGTATAACACTGCAAAAGAAAAAGTCAGGTGGATATGAAACCCACCTGTATGGCTTACTGGGAAAATTAAGGGGGCTACCACTATATTCCTACCTTCCTTCTCCTCTTTGCAGAATGGGAAGCTTGTCCAAATAAGGAAAAGCCACAAAACCAGTTATGCCAAATGTAAACATAAAATTAAGAGGACTAAAAAGGAACTTGAAAAATGCAAGGGATGCTCTAACAATTTTAACGTTTTTGACTATATTAAAAGCAGTAAGCCAGCTAAGGCACTGGTGGGACCGGTGGATGACAAAGGTGTGAAGAGCAGCAGTCATGGTAAAGCATACACCCATGCAAGAGAAGCTCAAATATTTGTTTGCGTTATTCTTTCTTGCTGAAAATGTTTGATTCCTACACCCATTGCATACTTTGTACCAGACTGCTCAAAGGAACTAGATCAATAAGTAAACAGACAGAAAGTATTAGACTAAATAAACAAGTTAGATGTCAGGAAGTCACCAAGACCAGACAGCATTCATCCAAAAGCTCTCAAATGTGGAATTTAAAAACAAAGATGTGTAACCTATCATCACAAACAGCCTTTGTGCCAGAAAAAATGGGGAGTTTCCCTTCTACAAACGAGGGCTTTAGAGATGATGCTGGGAAATACAAACCAAAGAGTCTTACATCCCTGGGCAAGATAGCAGGGTCTATAATAAGATCACTAAGCAGAGAGATAATCACAATCTGTTGGAAAAGAGTTGGCGTGGATTCTGTAAAGGGAAATCCTGTCTCACCAATTTGCTGGATTTCTACAACAGTGTCAAGGAGCAGGCGGATAAAGGGGATTCACTGGAGATGATATACTTGAATTTTCATAAAGCCTCTGACAGCGTTCCACACTGAAGGCTATTAAAGAAATTAAGCTGCCATGGGATTAGAGGAAACGATGTTTTATAGACCGAAAGCTGCTTAAAGGAGAAGCAAATGGAAGGACTTAATGGTCACTTTTCAGGATGGAAAAGACCCAGCAACTGGGGTCCTCCAGGCATCAACACCAGGACTGGTTTTATTCTGTGACGTGTCTGATGAGCTGAAGAAGGGAGCAAAACAGCGAACCGTCACTGAAAGCCTGATTACATGATGCTTAACTTGGAATTGGTGGTTACAATTTGGGAGTCACTGACCCTTTTCTGAAACCATCCTCTCAACTGTGCCGCAGCAGTCCCAAATCCCCCCAAATACTGGGCATCATCAGCAGGGACATTAGAACTGGGCAGAGTGAGTCACTCTGCAGATACATAAAAAGATTGTGAATCCACATCTGAAATTCCATGTGCAGTTCTGGTCTCCATCTCGAGGAGGATGTAGTGGACTCAGAGAAGGCCACAGAAAAGGCCAACTAAAACATTTAACGAGAAAAACCACCTGCATTACAAACAAGGAGAGATTAAAAAGGACAAATTTTCATTTTGGAGAAGAAAAGCAGAGGGAAGGATATGACAGCCTAAAAAAAAAAAAAAAATCCTGAAGATGGCAGGTAAGAACTACAGCTCAACAAATCCTGGAAATTCAAGGGTAAATAATCACATATCTGTACCTTCCTAAACATGCCCAGATCTAAAGAATCTTTTAAAATGATTATTAAAAAATGGTACATACAATTTTCTCTACTGGTATTTGCACTGAAGAGCAGCACAGTATCATTGTAAGCTGTCTTACTGAAACAAGACGGTACTTGATGGAGACCATTTGTACTTGCACATTGCAGTTCACTGAAACAATCTTCAAGTGGGTTTAATCTGTTATTCTAACAGACGCATTCTGGCCTTTGTACTGCTTGATAACAATTTGTGAATATTGTATGTGGGCCAAGTTAGCAGGAGGTTTCCTACAAAAGCATAAGTTTTGATCAATAGGCTGCCAGCAACAGAACCTGGATCAAGTTAGGCCTCTGTAGATCACATCTAAAGGGTCTCCCACTGCTGGTAACTGAAAAGGAGCAAATTTAGGAGATACCTGTGTCTTCATTGGAACATTTTTAAAGTTTCAGGACTGGGGAAAAAAAAATTAAACTATGCAATTAAAAAAAGGGCAAGAAAAGATACAAGGATTGGACCCGTTCAAAACAATGCTCTCTATAGCAAATAAACAGGATCTGTTAGGAACTATGCCAGTACTGCTAGTATTGATGTTTTTGCCTTTCCTTCAGACAGTCTGTTTTGATAAACAGAGAACAGTACCACAAACAGAGTAGAAGAAAAGGACTCTGATGCACAAAAAAAGCAAAAACAAACATTGGCTCTCAAAACAGCAACCTATTTCTGGCCAAATGTGACAGCGTTAAGAAATTAAAGTTGTTTTTGTTATCCTCAGGGTTTACAATTTTGCTTAAAGATCAGGAGTTCCTCGAGCTGTTGTACATGAATGCTGCCAGGGAGCTGAATGCTTCCTCTCACATGTGCATGATGCCCAGGGTGCAGGGCAATTTTATGAATCTCCACTGTAAATACTTTCAAAATCCTCCTTGTGTGGCAGAGGTTTTCTGACGATGGTGTGCTTTCTGATCACAAATTCCCAAAGAGAAGCTGCAGATACTTATCTTCAGTAGGAGCTTCTTGAGAAAAACTGAGGTACACAAGGTCCTAGTTTACAATCAGAGGAACACACCCTCTGGGCTCAAAGGGATGCTGAAGACGGTTATTACCTGCATCGAGGGGGTGTTATTAACACACAGATGTAGCGCCCAGAGGTGTTTTTGATCTGGGAAAAAGAAGAATCATTTACACTTGCCTTATTCCTGCACTCCTCCTTAGGTATCCAAGTTTGGTTGTTGGTGGAGACGAGAAACTGGGCTACAGGGACTCCAAATACAGTCATCTTTATGTCCTTGTTTTGAGATAGGTAAACAAACAGAGGTGCTACTCATGCTCACATTGACCTTCACTTTCGCTGATTTTTGGAGTCCTCTGAAGCACTACGGCAAGGTCTGCACACATTCCCACAAACTGATGCTGCTCTTCAGGGAAATGTTGTTATTTTCAAGCAGAAGAACAATGTTTAATTATTACAGTACAAAAATACTTTGTGTTTACCCAGACCATCGTTATCTGCAGAATATTGATGCTGTGTTCAAAGTGCCATTTCAAATCAGTCATCCACAAATTAACAGATTGGATTTCATGTTACTCAAACTACTTTTAATAGGAAATCACAGGGGTTCTAAAATGACAATTCTAGTCCTATGGAAGACAAGTGAAAATGCATTCAATTTAAAACTGAGTGATAGTTTACTTGCTTTGTGGTAACTGGTGAAGTCACGTTATTAGAAAAGTTACATTTTAATATTTTCATAGAATCATACAATGATTTAAGTTGGAAGGGACCTTCAAGATCACCTAGTTCCAACCCCCCTCCCATGGGCAAGGACACCTCCCACTAGACCAGGTTGCTCAAAGCCCCATCCAACCTGGCCTTCAACACTTCCAGGGATGGGGCCTCCACAGCTTCCCTGGGCAACCTGTTCCAGTGCCTCACCACCCTCATTTTACATAAAATAAAAGCAGGGTTTTCCTTTAAAGGAAAAATATAGGATAGAATATCACAGAACTATGGTGCCATAGTTGTGTTGCTATCAAAATTCCTCCAAACATTTAAATGGAAAATTTGTATTTTGAAATATGAAAAGTAGTCACTGAAATTTTGCTTGAACAGATGCAGAGTGACAAGTTCTTGGTGTGAGATTTACTATACATGTTCAAAAGCCATCCCACACTTGATGCAGATTTCACCAATGCTGATGTCCAGCCTCAGTTCTAACCTACATCCCTTCCTTGGTTGCTCTAAAATAATTGCCGTTTACTTTTCAATATTCTTTCATGCAATGAAAACATGACAGATAGCAGAGATCCAAAATGATTATTAGTCATTTCATCACTATAAATCTTACTGAGGACTGTTTCACATTTCTGTTACTCTTTATCATCTTATCAATTTAGTTTTTTTTAATTCTTTCAACATATCTATAACCATGTGCTTGTTATCATTCTTTGGTCCTTGAAAGACAACGGATGAGATCAGATTTGGGCCACAGTCCAGACAAAGACTGGTTTCTATTGCTCCAGTTTCTTTTCTATTGTCCTGTACTTCGCTATCTAACTGGGTCCTAACAAAAGCGCAAGCATTTGGAAAAGTGTAATTTCCCCTAGGGAAGTTAGGCCAGTCTGACCTCCTCAAATTATACCGATCAAAGTGATGTACGGATTTTCAGAAATGCACACACACACATGCTTTCAAAGTGTTTGTTCTGGAATTGATATACAGCAGAGTCAATAATTCTCAGGAATTCCTCTGACTTCTTTAAGACAGAGTCTACATATACTTGCTATTTTTATTCAGTGTTTATCATTGTCACATGCTGCTATTTCACACACTCTTTCATCTACAATGGCCAGATAAATACCATCTGGTTATGTTAAAGCCTTCAGGCAGAATAATAAAGATGTAGATGTGTACATAATGGTCTTTCAGGTGCAAGAATGACAACAGTTCCCACGTTCCAGGAGACCTGCCCCTTAACACCAGGCAAAGCTGGATGTGAACACTTTGGATATTCATTCAGAAGGGGGAAAAGTAGGTTCTCATTCTTTCTTCCCAAGCTTATTTCTGCTTTTTACTTAATGACAGTGGAGTAAAACAATATTAACAAATCCAGCACAAGAGTTTCTTCCCCTCCTTTTCCCTTCTAAATGGTTCTTCCAGAATTCAGTACCTGAGGTGCACTTCAGCTGTGCCACAGTGCCCATATGATTATTTCCATCTTATTTTAATGAGCACAAATAAATACTGTCTAACAGCATGGTCCTCCCTCCGGCAGGACCATCACGTTCTGTCATTAATGATCTGGACAAACCATCTCCAGTAGCGAGAGGGGAGAAATTTGTGAGCAATCACTATTCTTTGGAAAGGCTGCCACATGCAGGACAAGTTTCCACTGGAAACACACCAAGATCCAAACTCGTTGGAATGAAAAGGACTGAATAACAAATAAGTGGTAGGAAACAAATTGCATCCACTGGCCACAACTGGATGTGAAGCAATAGCAGAAAGCAACATCCCTGTCTAAAGCTAATCTAATCTTAGTCCCTGTCTAAAACAACCAACTTGCAGCTGGGAAGTGCCAACAAAGCATTAAAATGCATAAATAATGACAAAAGTTCAACACATTTGAAAGGAGATACTATAATCACTTGCCTGCTCTAAAAAAGTACGGTGTTATCAGGTGTGCCCAGCATTCACTGTTCTTCTCAAAGCACTAACGTAGAAAGGATGATGAATGCCTATTTACCAGTTGCTAGTATACTATGTTTTGTTTTAATCCTGTTGAGTAAGTCAACATTATGATATTTAAGCTTGCTGGATTGAAAAAAATTAGCCAATTTTGCTAAGAAAGGCTATTTACACTAAGAGCTCCGTATGACAAAATTTAAAATGCAATTCATTTTTTCTTCAGATTTTCTTCCCACTTGCAGTTTACTGACACGATTTCTCAGATAAAGTGTGGTAGTACTACTCACAGTTACTAAAATGTTCCTTTTAACCTTCTATGTTTACTACTGGAGACAGCAGCCAAGAGCTGACTATATCCCTGGGTAAGTATGGGTTTTTCCCGAAGTGGCACAGGCTCTTCTGAGGAATTGCGGTTTATAGAACTGAAAGTAAAATGCATTTCAAGAAACACATTATATCTGTGTGGAATTCAGATTTCATTCACATGGGAAATGTCATACTATGGGAAATACAGTCCTCAAGTAAAGTTGTGTTTATCAGAAGTTTGTTTTCCATGCAATAAATTTCAATCAGAGTTGCTAGATTGAAAAAGACATGTCAACCTTATCTTTTAAAAATCACCAGGATTGCCCTGCCATTTTATTCCGATGAGAATGAAAAACAAAATTCTCATTCAGCACTGACACAAATATGAAATGCTCATATGAAATGCACACATGCAAATGACACTTTATAACTGATTTTAGTACTGTAAAAGAGCAATAATGCTAAAAAATCTCCAATGCATAGCAATGCGTAATTCAATTCTTGTTATATTATATTCCTGAACAGAGCAATCGTTGGACTCCTGCATAACAAATGGTGAAATGATCCTGACCTCTTCGAACAGAAATATTTTTTTCTTCCACTTTGTGTCTGGAGGGCCTAAAAGAATGGCAACTATGTTCCACACTGTAATTTATAAAGTGTTCTTAATCTACATAATTTATATTACATGGAATACATCTGACTGCCACAATAGTGTGGAATGCCCTGGATGGATACTTTATTTATCTGCTCTGTAATGGGTAGCAACTGGTTGGCTGCATTTCATTCTGTGTTACTGCTTTTGTTTTCACCAAGCCCTAATGGTAAGGGTGCCTGAAAGATACGCCTGGATTGCCTGCCATGGAGTCTCTAAAAGGCTGTGTGAGGAGCAGCCACCCCAAACCATCTCATTATCAGTTGACACGGGACACAAGAAACAGCCAACAGGGAAATTCAGTTTGTTGGATCCTTTTCTATAATTATATCATGCTTCATGCAAACTGGGAGGCTCAATAGGTGAAGAGGTCTTATAAGGAATTTGAACATTTGCCATCTTATCATTAGGTAATGACATTTTAATAGTTTAATTAACCACCAGGCAGTGAGAAGTCCAGCATGAGAACGGTTGAAACTGTCTAATTATTAAATCAAGAAACACGATATGCTGCAGGGAAGAGGAAACAATCCTATATGTTTTGAAGGGGGTCTTGAAAAGGGTTGGGGACAGGGCAAGAGGGAGACTGCCAGTCTTCAAGTGAGTCTTTAAGAGGGTCATAAGGTATTTAAAAAAACCCCAAAACTTTAAATCATAAAAGTCTGGAAAACCAAGTTCAAAAGAAAATCATAAATAAAACCTGTTAAATTATAAAACCCGCTTTTGATATTTAGCCACAAAAAATGCGCGTTGGGAACAAAACATACATAAAATCATCGTAAGATCTTACACTACAACACGAGTGTTGAGTTAATACACAGTGTTAACAGCTTTGTTGCTCACCTATCCAGAAAAATTTTAAATATAGTAAAAATGTAAAAATAGACAATTCCAGGACTTCTAAGTGACTAGCACCCACAAGCAGTTCATGTGAACTTCACACCACCTCAAGGAGTTACACCCGATACTGAAGCGACATGGAAAGAGCCGCACTATAAACATATTTTTAGCAGTAGAAGGAACAAGTCCCAGTGGAGGAGCAAGGCGTTAGCTAAGAAGTTCCCTACAGGTTTCTCAGCCAACACTGATCCCTCGTCCAAAAGTCTGAACAGCTCTGTGGAACTACTGTGGCTTTTTTTCCCCCTTAGTATCAGTAGTGCAAGAGACTCCAAAGTACCACTTGTAGCCAACTAGCAACAGAGAATTGTACACAGATATGGCTAAGTAACACATCAACTACAACTGGAAAGAAAGATGACATTTGGCCCTCCATTGATGGTGCCAGTAAATGAATTACTTAAAAAAATAAATGAATGAATTACTGAATAAATAAATAAACAAATCCACCACCAAGCACAATCAAAAACCAGCAAACCCTGAAGGCTCTTTGTGCTAGACTTTTCCCCAACAGAAAGCCCAGAACTTACTTTTTTGGTTAGATTACTCGAGGAACATGCAATGAATTTACCCCATTCTCTTAAGGTATTGTACGTGGTTTAAAATACTACAGCGTTTAAAGCCCACTAGCATAAAATGCTGCTCAGTGTTTGTAACGTTACTGGGCATGAGTAGCAATTTGAAAAACTGCCAGTAAAATACTATTACTACACATTTTCCCTTTAAAATACATGCATGTCAGCAATTACATCACATGTACACATATGCAGCACAGCAGAGGGAAAGACAGAGAGACAGTTTATGATGATGCCAAATCCCAGTGCTAGAAGAAACATGTAGGTAAATGGTACCTTGCTGCCTATGGCCCCAAGTTCATTTTAACTCCAAAGAGCACTTGTATGCAGAATTTGACTGTGGAAATGTTCTCTGCATGGAACAGGGAAGGGGAAGGCAGGAATGTTACAGGTAACTATCGTAAAGCCTAGTCTCTGCTGAGCAATGCCCTACGAAGGTGTGGTGACACGGCTGAAGCACTGCAGAGGTTACCTTGAGAGCATTTCAAAACAAAGCACCCGAAGTTGGTTCTGTGTATGAACAAATAGATGCCTATAGCACGTCTAATATACATCAACTCACCTGTCATAGATGGTGCCAGCTTTCTTTGCCCTTTGTGGTCCACAGTACCTTCATAAGCTACAGTCACATCATACACTGCATCCAGATAGTCTTTCATTGTGTCAATGGCTACATGAGTTGCCTTCACGCGTGGTGTTAGCACATGCTTTAATATAGCGAGTCCTAGAGGGGGAAAAAAAGTAAAATTAGTGTTGGAAAGTAAACTGGACTACAATCACAAAACAAACACCATGCCAAGGAACTTCATCTCCCTTACTCACAATCAGGAAAGGTTTATTTTCAATCTCAGTTCTCAGTTGAGAGAACACGCACACTGCGTATGCTCTACTGAACACATGCAGAAGATGAAACTGAAATCCTAAAGCATATTAATGACAAAAAGGCTGGTCAACAAGAGTCCTTTTTACAGCTCCTGCTCTATAAGCAGTGATGTTTTTAATCTCGCTTATAAGCAATGAAACAACACTCCTCTTTACTGTTTATGTTTGTCCAACTGAGGTAAAAAAAAAAAGGAGCAAATTACTTGAGAAATACTAAACACACAGGTGATTTTAATTCTGAATCAGAAACAGATTTGCTCGGTGAGGCATAAGAAGAGATAATTTTAAGCAGGCCTAGTGCTCATCCAGCATTTTACTTCCAAAGGATAAACCAATTTTGTCAACATAATGAATCCTAATACTGCACCATGGTAAAAAAAAAAACAGTGGCTGTCTTAAACTACATGTGCTTAAACAGGATATTACATTTTTCCAAGGCTACCAAGCTATCAGACATTTCAATACATTTTGCTATTTTCTAGTATAGATTCCACCTTTCCCTGCTTTTGCTTCCTTCTTCCTAATGGCACATTCTGCTATGTTAGATATGGTTACTCTGAAGGTCCTTACTTTTCAGAAGGATGGAGGAAAGCAGTTAGACTCAAGACGGCTTTAGCCCACTGCAATGACCTGCTGCTACAGAAAACGGGACATTCCACTTGATTCTTGCAGTTGTTTACCTTACTGCTCTTTCCTGTGGGCTTGCTCCTGCTGCTAACCTTGTATTGCTCTGGCACCCCACTCCCACCAGCTGGTTCAACTCACCATCCCAGCAGAGAACTAAGCAGGGAAGGGGGTAATACAGCACTGAGAGCAGACAGCAGGAAGGAAACCTTCTGTTTCCCTGCAAACTATCTATTACAATTGACTTGGGTACTAACAAATCCATAGTTGGAGAAATCAAGTGTTGTCCTTAACCATCCAGGCTGACACAGACTGGTATGACAAGGAGCCAAGAACATCAGGTTTAACAGCACTCCACAAGTCTTAATGGTTATTTCACACCCATGTTTGCTTCAGCTGACCGCTTCCACCTACAGCATACTTAAGAACATACAAATACCCTGGGCTTAAAAGTATAAACTTTATTCTTTTACCAGCATTTTAACATACAATGACTTTTAGAATGACAACAAACAAAAAAACCCCTCAAACCTTTTCATGATTTGAACACAGCTCTTCCACACTTACTTGAAAGTGCTTCTAGGGGAAAAAAAGGCATGTTATGCAAAAATTTTCACTATTTTGCTATAAGATGTGTATCTTTCTCAAAAAGGAGTATCAGAATAAAATTGCAATTATTCCCTTCTAGCCTTATTTTTCACTGGCTTCGTCTTCAGTCCATTTTTAAAGAACCATCCATTGGTGCTACTGGTTCCTGACAATGGAGAAATTTTTCTAAACCAAAGTATGGTTTAGAAAGCATTGCTTTTGATAATTTTCTGCTTGCAAAAACAGTTCAAAAGATATTATATTATGTCTCAATTTTGTATTGAAGTTCTCTCCCTTGCTGGGTAAAGCATACTTTGATCTAAAATTATGAAAATATCTACTGAAAACTGTAAGATAATGCTACTTTCTAAACTGCTCTAATATTCTCATAGTTGAGAATTTCAGTATAAATAATTATCTTGATTTCTTAATATTTGCTAAGAATCTCCTTGTCTGAACACAAAGATAAAAGGTTATTTACTAGCACTCCTGAAGTCATTGTTCTAAGCTTTACCGGCAACAGTGATAACTGTCTATGCAAAATGTTATATGGATCGTGTAAATATTTTGAAGCATAACATGGTGGTAGTGTTTTCTTAGCTTGTGAACAGTTACATCAAACAGCTAATTATGTTATGTTTCCAAATGTTTACTCTGTAAATGAAGCACTGAATATTCTAGTGTTGTGTCAGCAAGCATATTAGAGTGGACATTCTGCTCAACACAACTCTTGTTGATCCAAATTCCCAAACATATTCTAAAAACACTGTCATTCCTTTCCTGCCCAACTCATCTCTCCCTTAACCAAACTATTACTGTGGGGAAGAAAAAGGGAAAACAGGTTTCAGTGAGAACTGAATCCTCTAGACAATTTAATGTAGGTATCTAAGAGTATTTGGTGCTGAGTTTTTTGAATCTATGGGCAATTTTAGTGATGAATAGGGTCAGTGACAATCTGTGAAGTGCAACTGTAGAATAAGTCCCTCTTACTCCATGTGCTACCAGTGAACTCTTGAAGGTTTAAGTACAAATTGAGCATTAAGTACAAATAAGCATCTAATTAAAAATCAATAAAGAAAGCCCATAATCCATTATTCAGAAACACTCCAGTGCGTGACAAACATGTAGCAACAACAGGAGTTCAGCACATCCTTTTAAAGAATCTGTGTTACAAAAACATTAACCACACATTCTTGCAATTACTTCATGATCTTTGCTAAAATCAACACAACAGAGTTTAAACCCAAGTAGTTACAGTATAGTTACCTTGGCAAGCTGCCTGCATCCAATTCACAAAACACACTGTGCTTAAACTGTTTTTAATGTTGTGCAATACTAAGTTAGGACTCTCTGTCAAAGTATTTGAGGTCATGAGATTTTATTTTAAATGCCAAAGAAAACGAACTAGATTTCTAATAATGTAATACCCTACCTTAATATACTATAGCTTTGCTCTTCTGTGTTAGCTAACTTTTAAATGATAAACAAACATATTAAAAAAAAAAGAAAACTATGTGAAAATCTGAAGAAATATGGTGAGCAATGGTACTTCAAACATCTACTTTTTATGGGACTGTAGTAAGATGCAGAATTACTTCAGAAAGTCTGGAAGAAAACTGAACAAATAAAATAAGGTTTTAGTCTGGGAAATACAAAGGTCCAAATCCTTAACATCTACAGAATTAATTTTTCATCTAAACACAAAAGAACAAAAAACACCACACAGAACACCGTTTATCTAACCTCTCAGGGGGAAGTTACATACATAATATCTGAGGACAACTCTATGGGGAAGATCTCTCTTCCTCTTCCCTTTATCCAGGCCAAAAACTGCTGTTCCGTGCAGGCAGGCCATCTGCATTTTCAGACTTGGACTCTGTTAGTCATATTTGTACCCCTGACGTGCACACACCACATTTTAAAATGAAAACAATTAAAAACCATCTCTAAATTGAGAATACCCTATGCATATTACATTAGCATTACCACATTTCATCAACAGAAGTTAAGTGCTCACTGAAAATGGATGTTGGAATTAGTCTGAGGGTTTTTTCCCCTCTTAAAAAACATGTTACTGGACAGTAATACAATAACTGAAAGCAAGGTGAAAAACAACTAATTGATTTCAATACCAATTAGGTCAGTCTTTCCTTATTCTTGTGAACCCAGAGTTAGATTCATAAAATGACATATGGTGGAGCAGCTCATCCATTTGTATGCTAGTAGTCCGTTGTCTTACATAAACAGGACTCAGCTGGTGACAGTATTTAAAAACTGCATGCTTTTGTAAAAAGTGCTTTCTGTTACCATGAACTGAAGTATATGAAATGCAAGTAATCCCCTCAAGAAGAGCGTGACTATCCCACAGCGAGACACTGGCTGGCTGGACGCACTCAAGGAGTTGAGGTCAACAGGTCAATGTCCAAGTGGTGAGCAGTGACAAGTGGTGTTCCCCAGGAGCCGGTACTGGGACGATTACTACTTGGTATCTTTGTTGGCAACATGGATGTTGGGATTGAGTGCACCCTCAGTAAGTTTGCCGACAATACCAAGCTGTGTGGAGCAGTTGACAGGCTGGAGGGAAGAGATGCCATCCAGAGAGACCTGGAAAGGCTTGAGAGGTGGGCCTGTGCCAACCTCATGAAGGTCAACATGGCCAAGTGCAAGGTTCTGCACATGGGTCGAGGCAATCCCATGCACAAATACAGGCTGGGCAGAGCATGGATCGAGAGCAGCCCTGAGGGGAGGGACTTGGGGGTGTTGGCAGATGAGAAGCTGGACGTGATCTGGCAACGCGTGCTCGTAGACCAGATGGCCAACCATATCCTGGGCAGCATCAAAAAAAGTGTGACCAGCAGGTCAAGGGAGGAGATTCTGCCCCTCCACTCTGCTCTTGTGAGATCCCACCTGGAACGCTGTGTCCATCTCTGGAGCCCTCAGCACAGGAAAGACATGGACCTGTTAAAGCAGGTCCAGAGGAGGGTCACGAAGATGATCAGAGGATTAGAGCACCTCTCCTGTGAGGACAGGCTGACAGAGCTGGGGTTGTTCAGTCTGGAGAAGAGAAGGCTCTGGGCAGACCTTATAGCAGCCTTCCAGTACCTAAAGGGGGCCCAAAGGAAAGATGAGGAGGGACTCTATCAGGGAGTGTAGTTATAGGCTGCTGGGTAACAGTTTTAAACTGGAAGAGAGTAGACTTAGATTAGATATTAAGATGAAATTTTTCATTATGAGAGTGGTGAAGCACTGGAACAGGTTGCCCACGGAAGCCATGGAAGCCCCATCCCTGGAAGTGTTCAAGGGCAGGCTGGATGGGGCTTAGAGCAATCTGGTCTAGTGGGAGGTGTCCTTGCCCACGGTGAGGGGTTTGGGATGACATGATCTTGAAGGTCCCTTCCAACATAAACCATTCTATAATTCTACGACTTTCAATAACAGAAATTCTTTCTTTATCCTAATGGTACGTTTCTCAAATGCTACTTAATGTATCCTCCCCACTCTTTTCAAAAATTATATTCTCCTTTCCACATCCCACTGTGCACATTTACATCAAGCTTGCTTACATGAAAGTGTGTGGAAAAAATAGCACCAAAAGCTATTTTTTAGAGACAGTTCCAAGTAACATTTCTGGATATTAAATACTTTAGATTGCTTTAAAATACAATCTAAAACCAATGCCAAGATCTAGAAGGGAAACATTTTCAATTAGCTCAGTTGAAATAACTCTTTTTTACATGATCTGTAAAAGCAATTTTGAGATAAGCATATCCTGCACGCACAAATATCTTAACAGAAAGCATGATACCAGTCAAGATAAACTTAGCATTAAAAAACATTTACATTTGCAACTTTTCTGCATAAATCCAAGGGTAATAATAAATGAATACCCGAAATGTTTGCTTGATTAAATGACCTTTGTTAGAAATCAAACATTAACACAAAATTCCCTAAATGCCTTTCACCAGGGAAGATTGTTTTGTCTTCATTCAGCAACAGAAAGCCAAGTTAAAATTAACAAGCTTCTTATCTCTTTCTCTTTGACTTTTCAGAGTTAGTAATGTTAGGAGTAGGAGGGCTTTGGATTATTCCTATTTCTTTTAAAATCTTTAGAATGCCATTTCTTAACATTTCAATAAAATTCATATTCTTCTAATTTTTCCTAAGAAATCTGTGGTTGTTGAGGCCTAACTCCTAGAAAATGATCAGAAATCTACACACATATATTTTGGTAACATATAAATGGAACAAATTTTATACCAGAAGCTGGTACAAGAAATAATAATACTGTATTTTGTAAGTTTAGTAGAAATTTTGTTCTATAGTCCAGTACCATTAAAAAGACCCAGCCTTAGCAGATTTACAGTTTGAAATAAATAAATACATAAAATAAAAATTACCACTTCTAACATTATGACAAGATTAAAGTTAAATCTATACAAAAAATGTGAGTGCCACCTACATATTATTATTCCCTGGACTCAGCAACTCAAGCCCACTGACTACGGTGGAAGAATCACTGCACTTTCAAAATGCCTAAAATAATAATCAGAGCCTAAAAGGCATCACCAATAAGTAAGTCAACTGAAAGACTGCATCAGATTTTGAAGATGGGAATCACATCATGTAACTTCTCCCTTATGATGGAAAACTAAAGCAAACTCTAAACTAAGTATAGTCACTATGGAAGTTGGATGGCAAAAGCTCAGAGGACAAGGGGCAAAACACATACCTTCACATTCTTAGATCTTCAAGAGAGAAAGTAGAGGGAGAAATATCCCCCTCTGTCATTTGATTATGAGAATCTTACAAGATGCCCCATTAGAAACACATTAGTCACTAACTATATTGAAACCTGGAGAAAAAGAGAGCCCCTCCTGGTAGCAATTGCTGGAACCACCTCATGCAGCCACCTGCTTCCCATAAGGAGAGGGCAACAAATAGCATCTGGTTCAAACCCAGCTACATGGCACGTTATCCCCATCAACTTGGAAGTGGGGGGGTTTCATTTGCCTCCAACAGAAACATAAAAACCTGGCAGAGGACATTATCTAATATTCTGGCAACATTACTAACGTGGTTTGCTGTGGCTGTGAAACCCCAGCAAATATTGCTATTTTGGCCAACAAAGATAAAGACATGATTAATTTTCCCAACCCTACAGAATTTAACTTGCTCTATGAATAACTCCTGCATTAATCCTATGATATATAACCAAACAACTTAGCTTTAGAGAGGTAATTTTTGCTTTTGTTTTTAAACTTTGGGAAGTGCATTTTCCCTTCCTCAATGCAAACAAATGTATTTTGATTTTAAAATGCTGCCTGTTCTATCCTGAGTAAAAACCTCATCTGATTGGAATTTTCTGTCACTTGTAAAACATGTAGAATGAGTAATCTTCAGTTTCTGAGAGTATTAGCATTACCCTTAGATGACAACATTCTCAGTTTATCACCATAAAGACAGTACTCCTGATATTACACAACTTTCTGTATCTCATTGAATACAGTTATGGTGGACAGAACTTACAATAGAATTCAAATAGAGTTTTGGTCAAATCCACCAGTGCTGAAGGCTAATATGCATGTGTCAGTCTCCAACATGAAAACCAGGAATATTAATATCCTAATTTTATCATTTTTACCTCTAGATAGTTTTGGCATTCTTCGGTTTTAATAAACAAAAACCTGGCAGTACATTCAACTTGAACTTGGCAAGGTAGTTAATGACAAATTTTCAAGACCAGTTCATGGGTTTCGTCTTTTACTACACAATATCCTTTATTTCTTTCTAAAAATAGTAAGAAAATACATGGTCCTACTCCTTCCCTAGAAAGTTGTCTGTGCTTTTTAGCCTTCAGTCTCAACTTATTCATATCCAGATCTAGCCAAATATATTGCATCTACCCCGTGTGTTTGATTTTCCTGTGTTTCAAGAGAGGAAACCCATCTGCTCTTGCCCGGAATCAAGGCTTTGTGTAGAACCCAAGTCCAATGGCAGAACAAACTGTAACATGAAGTATTATCAGTATTTTAAAAATTGCCTCTCTTTCAAGGGTTACCTCAATCACCTTTAAATTCTTTTGCTGTTTGATATCCTTCTATCCTATTCACAGGCAGATAAGATTTACTTATTTATCTGTATCAGTGAGGAAAGACATAATAGTTGAAATCAGCACTGTGAAAGTATGTCTTTGGATGTCAACCTAAGAATTTTTTTTTTCCAAATTTTTTTTTCCTGAACTGGTCCTAGGACCAATTGTAAAGAGGCAGTAACTGTGTTCAAAACTGGTGTTTACTTAAAAAGAATATCAAGGTATGAGATGCAGCTCATCCACTGGTCACGCTAAGACCAGGTAATTAAGTTCAGCCCAATAATTCTGCTTAAACAAACGAACCTTCTGTAGAAGAGAATCCAGACCATGGAGAGTAAAAGTAAACAAACCCCACAAAACCTTTTCATACTTCCTCTCTGCAAAACTACTAAAACATATATACACACTTATGTCAAAAACCGTATTTCAGACAGGATGATAAACATGACTTATGCTTGTGCTCTAGGAACAGCTTTGATATCTTTGGGTACAATATCTCTGGTCCTAACACAAATTTGAAGTTTAATTCTTCTTAATTGGACCACTTTTTCCAATATTACACTTGCACTATTTTATCAACGTATAAACTGTGCAAAAAACATACGGAAAAATCATTATAAAGCTTACATTTTAAGTTATTAAACAAACAATAAAATTCCCCTGCATGTCTGTAAAGCCAACACTGAAGCACTGTAACAAATATACTAAGGTGACAAGACTGAATTATCAGACTTCTTTGTATCTCCCACCAGGAGTGAAGCACAAATTTAAAACTAGAAGTTACAGTACGTTCTCATTCCTCTGACTGGCAGAGTTACTGGGCATTGCTACCTTTCCTAAACCTGTAGGAAGTAAGAAGCTCCGAGGATCTTTCAGGCAAGCATGCAATTGT
The DNA here is from genome assembly GCA_013398295.1 of Chionis minor. Classification (NCBI taxonomy): domain Eukaryota; kingdom Metazoa; phylum Chordata; class Aves; order Charadriiformes; family Chionidae; genus Chionis; species Chionis minor. The sequence goes on along the minus strand of VZSF01003478.1, from coordinate 51,171 downwards.
GCGGTGTTAGTTCAGCTCGGCGATGTCACCTCAGAGCCCTCGCATGCCCGCAAGGAGCGTGGCCAGCACTTGACCTACACACAACCCTCTGGTGAGGACCTACACACAACCCTCCGGCAAGGTGTCCGGTCACAGCTCCCACCCTGCAGCCCCAGCACATGGCCAGCAGCCAGGCTCGCGGTGGCACTGGGGCTGCTGGGTGGAAGCCGCAAGGAACGGCAGCGTGGTGGGACCCTGGGGAGTCGTCGTCATCTCCCACCAGTGGCCACGCAGCGTTCCCTGTCCTCGCAGCACCCTGATGTGCTGGTCTGTGCCTTGTGGCTCTCAGCCGTCACAATAGTTCGGTAGGCAGCTTTCGGCGTCAGCCACCCCTGCTTCTCAGCGTGCTTCCAAAAGGGATACTCTCATTGGAGTGAGTGTCAATCCCTGCAGGAACTTGCAGGGGAGCAAGGTCCAATACAGACTGCTTCACATCCTCTCCGTATAAACGTTGAGGAGAGACCAACAACAAAAGAATTTTGCAATGGGGAAAAGCAGACCAAGAGGGTTCTACACCAGAATAGGAGATGCTTCCTGTTTAATAAATATTTGTCTGGAGAATTTTTAAAAGGAGTAACCCTTACAAAACAGAAGCAGACCAAGACCGGAGAAAAAAGCACTGGAAGAAACAAACAGGTGCTCTGAAAGCACAAAAGCAGCGTTTTACTGTTTTGTAGATTGTAGAGATATAATTAAGACGTTTATTAAAATAGTAGTGACGAGAGCCCTTTCTTTTCCCTGAAAATGGAGGAGAGAGGAAAAAAAGCCCCTATCAAACATCCCCTCTGAACTCTCAAAGAACTGTCAACCTAAATGAAACATTTGACTTTCATTTCCAACAGGAAACTGAAGCGATGAATAAATACATTATGACTTAAGCTCTCCTGCTCCTACACGCAAACAAATTCCATTCTTCCCAAGGAGGAGAAGAAAAGCATATATCCTTTTGGACAAGAGCTAACAATACTTAATAGCTTGATGGTATCAACAGGCTGATTCACAGACTTGTGAATTCATTTCAGTGTGTCACAGAAATGAATTTACCAGACCTATTTGTTATTCTTTGTTTACCTTCAGAGTGAATTATTTCATTTTTGGTCAACAGGAAAAAACAAACCCAGGAAACATATTCACAGAACTGTTGGACTTAAAAGTTTACGTGTATTGTGCATATGATGTGAGAAAAATGAAAAAGCTTGGGACCCTTAGACTTTGTGCCAGCCTTTCCAAAGATGAAGTAATTCCACCTGTGGTTACAGAGATGACGCCAACAACCAAAGCAACTACATAATAAAGGTCAACCAAGGAAGGGTGAGACTGGAAGGTGAGAGAGGAACAAAACCAAAAAGCCATGATAGTACTAACAGTAATCAAAAATGTGTGATGAAAGACTTTTTCTTTTAAGGTACAACAATCTCTAAGCAAAATATTATTTGTATCGAGTAACAAGTGTAATTGGAGTTATGACAAATTAGATACAAAACTGCCCTGATCCACTGTAGGTAATTCTTATGTCCCTGAAGGAGCCAGAAAAGAATTGTCCAGAAATACACAGATATAGATAGAAACTAAAGAGAACTTTCTTGAGAATTAATACTTTTGCACAATGTGAAATGCGCGAAATGTCTGTAATATAAGCTTCTCTCATCTTACTCTGTGGTAAGATAAACATTGGCTTATGCTATTCCAACCCTTAAGTATCAATCAGGCAGGCTTCACAGTCCGGTTAGGGTGAGATCATCTTCATATTACGTGACAATTTCAAATAACATGCGTTAACACTGTAACAAAAGAAAGATTCAGAACTACTTTTGCTTACCTTCCTTTTCAGCAAATGATTGACTATCTGCAATGACTTTTGGTATTTCTGGATTGTAACGAGTCCCCTCTGGAAAAATCACTAAATACATCTGTGGGATTAAAAAGAACAAAACAGACAAGTTCTTATAATGAATGTAAGTCGATTCCTGTTACAGAAATTATCATCACTTGACAGGTCCACATTGTATTTAGTTCCCACCACTGATTACTGTAAGGATCCAAAGAAAATCAGAATACTTGAGCTAAAATTTCTTAGCTCTAAGAAACTTACTGTTTGGGGTTCAAAATAATTTTCTTTGAATGTACACCATAGAAAGTTGCCCAGGTGATTTAGGAAGGCAGATAGCAAGCGTCAACAGAAGTGAGCAAGTCAGGAGCAGCTGATACCAACAACAGTATCTGTTTTGTTAAGTGGGATAAGAGGAGATTTTGAGAAGACAGTCAAATAATTAAAGACCCCCAAGTATAAAAACATAGCATCTGCCCCATGACATGTCACAGATGACCTAAATTATAATTTTTTTGCTTTACTACTGATCTTGCATCTAATCTTTCTTTATACTGAGATCTATATTAAATTCCATTCATAACTGGAAATATGATTAATTGAAATTATGATAGATCAGCTACTTTATGTGCCTTTATCTCACTGTATTAGGTATTAAATATATTCTGAACTTAAACTGATAGTTTAGCATAATTTGAACTTTAAAATCACATTCCTTCAAGCATGCATGTCTGCAAAGTTACATTTCACAAGAAAATTCATTTGCTTGCCCACCCAGCAATAACCATCCATATGTTCTCAAATCATCACACAGGTAAAGGTTGCCTAAGTATCTGCATATCTGAATGTAAAATTATGTACCCAGATAGAGGCAGACAAATTTGATGAATTTTCCATTTGCTTTTGAAACAGAACAGAGGTTTCCACCTCTCTCTCATTTTTGTGTGTATTTCATAATCTCCTACATACAAAGTTGATGTCAAACGTTACTTGAAAAGTGAAAATTTCATACTGGGGGCTCATTTGCAGAAGAAAAGGAAAAGGCTACTGCCTTACCTACAAATGGTAACTAGCGTGGACCTGAAAATCAACTGACATGTTCACAGGAAAATCATGCCTACTGCACCTACACTAACTAGTTTGTTATCTTTGCAGAAATGAGACTCAAGAAATATTTGAAAGAAGAGACAGTGGGTTTACACAACAGTCAAAAGAGGATTATCAGAGAGTACAGGAAGGCAGTGACAAGTGGGAATGAACATCACAAGAATGTGCAAAGTAAAAGAAAAGAGATACAAGAATATAACTCTGTGCTTCTGTCCCTCAAAACATCAGTATGCTGGTATGTGCACTTAGTGACAGCAAAACAGCTACAGAAAAGGCTGAATGCAGAAGGACAAGACCCAGCAAGTGAACTCTCCAGAATCACCCCACAGCAAGGAAGGTTGAAAGATGTGCTAAAATGCAGAGGAGGGAAGAAATCTAGGAACTGTGCCAACCAGGGAAGCCAGCAGGAGATTAAGAAAGAGAACTGAGTACATAGCCTAGAATCTGGTAGAGGAAAATAAACAAAATAGTAAGAATGGCAAAACCGGTGTCAGTAGAGTGGAGTAAAGAGAGCTACAGGAAAGGCTGTACTTGTCATGGCATGTTTGGGGAGAACTAGCAGATTGCAGAGGCAGATGAAGTCCACGAATGTTCAAGGATGGGCAGAAACCCAAGATATATACATATTTGGTGGGGAAAGAACAAAAGAAAATGGGTTTAAGAGGCAAGGTGCTTACTTTTTTCTAACAGGACAGTAGCATAAGCACAAGGACGAGTACAGGAATCCTTAGACCCAGCTGCAGTCCACACTTCCCCCAGTCATGTATACATTTCATCTATGAAGCACGCTGTTGAGATATTTAAGTGACTAAGTAAAACTTTTTAGAGTTAGCTGGAAAAGGCATAATATTCAAATCCAGATGCATTTTTTTCATAAATGCGTTTATATTCAAATCACTTAATTTGCATCCTTAAGATGGTACTCAAAGATGAGGTTACTCCTCCTCCTCATTACTTAGCTCCAAAGGATAAGACAGTGGCTGCAACAGGTAGTAATTCACAGAGCAAAGAAAGTGAAGCACACAGGACAGGAATACCATTCTTGGTACAGAGATCAGCACGTAAAAGCATGCAACAACACTACTGGTCTTCAAAGCAGATAATCAGCCGCTAAAAGCTGATTACACAACAGAGGATAGTATCTACTTACTCCAGTCCTACTGTGTCATACAAAGCAGAGGCTGAAATTGTATTTTAATTATCCTTGTACACCTCTAAAACACAGCAGCTGAACAGGTTTGTTGACCAGAATCTGAATTATCTCAGAATTGAAAGCATACCAAGACAGAGAAGCGACCTTTGCTTTAAATTCAGCACATATAAACCTAATACGTAGTTCATTAGGACTACTTTACCTAAGCAAAATTCATGAATGTAAATAGATATCCTACTTACACTCACGTACAGTCCTGCACAAGACAAAGATATTCTGCCAGTGCAATTCAGCCTACCAAATCTACTTGCATGACTGGCTTTTCTCTTCTCCCACCATGGGCAGTAGAAGCTAAATCCTTAAGCGCTATTTCCAAAGATTATAAGAACTGCAAATCTCTAAGATTTTAATAACTAAATAAGCTCCCCTGAACTTGGATTAGGAACTGTTGAGTTGTAGGAGCATTTTAACTGCCTAGAGACACTAGCTGCAGCTAAGACTATTTTTTTATACATGATTTTTCATTTAGGGCAATAAGCTATACGTAAGTTATACACTTTATTACAATGACTGCAAAATACAGTGTTCACATTCAAAATGACATAGAAAATTTTGCATTACCACAGTCCCTGATTCGCTCATATACCAATTTTAACCCAAGCAGAGTAGGACCCTATGTTCAGCTACACGGTACTTCCACGTCTGTTTCTGTGTAACGGGTGGCTGTCAATACACTTGCTATCTCTCACCAATTTGAAAGCTCCAAGGAGTGGATCAGGATTTATTTAGTAGAACCCTGCTGATTCTTCTGGAGCCAGAAAACCAGTAAAGAGGCAGGGGTTACCCACAGAGTCCCCAGTGGACTTGCCACAATCCACAAATGAAATGAATGGCTGATGGTAACCCTTTCCACCCAAAGAGCAAGACTATTCATTTCCCCAGTGTTGTCAGGGTCTCCTGGGCAAAAAGAAATAGCAATGGCACCGAGAGGGGCCATGCTTACAGAGCGGGGAGAAGGGCAGCTGAGGAAGTCCTTGAGATAGATCAGAGTGTTATACAAGGGGAGTTGATACAGGTAGAACAGGCAAAAGGGGCACAAAGCAACACGAGTCCCTGGAATAAAGAACAAAGACCAGGTACCATACACATACAGCAAGAAGAAGTGATAAAGAGAAAGCCTGGGTGAAGACAGGATGTCCTGGAGAGAGTAGCTGCCACTGTAGAAGAACACAGGGCATCAAGAAGTGGTAACTACTGACTAAAGATAGCTCGCATTTACTGTGCTGTTCCTGGGTGGGTGACAAGGTAAAAACAATTATTTCTATTTACAAAGTTCAAACTTATATTAAACAGTGCATTTGTTTAGTTGTAATATTATTATTATTGCATCCTGACAACTAGAGAGATTCTTATCTGAATCCATTTAGACCGCTACCTAGAAGATACGCTTCAGGTGAACTCGATGAGAAACATTAACATTCAGATCAATAACTGAAAAAGATACAGTATGAGAAAGCATATCTGGTATAAATGGAACAAAATACAAAAGGTGACATAAGGAAGGCAGGCATGGACATGTAGGATTTACAAAGAAGTTGTCAGGGATTTGCAAATTAGTAACTATATGACAAAAAGATTACATTAAGCCTTATAGCACTTATATTAATGTATCTGTCCCCTCCGGGTTTTCCTGTTTGATTGGCCCTGCTTCTCATGATAAGGATTTATTTTGTGACTGAATGAATGACAAAAACAAAACACATAGTAACCAGCTAAATATTGGTTGTAATGGGTTAAACCCCACCATCTCGGAATGCACATTTCCTACTCTAGATGCATGATAAAAAGAAATATAAGTTACATTTTTAGTTATCAAACTGAATAGTTTGCTGTTCAGAAGAGTTAATTTTCTTTATAAAACAAGCAGATTGAGTACATCAAGTGTTGACTGCATATGTCGTTACATTGAGAAATGCGTTTATCTTGTTATGGCTTACATTAAAACAACATTAACACAAAAGTGTCCTTCAAACTGTGTGATAGTCTCTGCTCTCACAACAAGACGTAAGATTGCAATTTGTTAACAATCAACCAGATTTTATGCAATTTTAAACAAAATCACCTCATTTCAACTGAGTTTTGCCAAAAAAGGCCCAATAACGAACCATTTGAGTGTATAGTTCAATGACAGTTCGAGAAGCAAAACAATTTCCAGAGAGAAATGAGAGAATTTATTAGTTCAAGATCTCCACTAATAAAACACGGGTGCAACAGCATTTCAGTCTAGCATCAGAGTTTTGCACGTGTTTAACGTTGCTGCACTAAATCTGGGAAGAAGGTCAGACCAACTGTGAAGAGGACAGAAAAAGGGGCTGTTTAAGGCAGGCAGGTGGGCAGAAGTTGTAGGACAAGGCGAGCAAGGAGCATCATGCAGTCCATTGTCCCTACACAAATCAAGCATATGAGATCACTAATCCAGTTCTACTGTGAACGTAGCGGCCAAGAGGCAGGCTTATTTTTCCTGTCTGCGTTCCACCTCCAATTTACTTTTCATTAAAAAAAAAAAAAAAAGGGAGGGAACAACCACATGACATGAGGCAGTAAAACGACTACAGGCCTTGCTGCACTAATGAGAACAGAAGACTGGTTCTGCCTTCCTACACGTCTTCAGTTTCGTAATGGGAAGAGGGATGTCTCCAGATAGACTGAGCATTAATCATTTGGATTCTTTTGTTTAAACTGTATGTGGAGAGAAACTGTAAATAAAAAAGTGACCCTTGACACAGATTCCTGTCCATCTCCTCTTTATTGGCATATAATTCTTTCCTTCACAGCTGAAAGGCAAGCTTTTCTCTAACACTACATTAAAGAAAGAACTCCACCGTATTCACGCAGAATGGCCAAGCAACATCAGCTGCTCACTAACCTGAGGAAAAGTCCACCCTAAGCTGTAGCATCCAGTGCTTAAATTTCAATAAAAATTCCAGAACAGTAAATTAAGTATTTCTGCATTAAGTTGATGACTTCAGGGTGTACTTGCTTTACTGATTAAAATGTCTTCCTTTTAAAAGCAATATGGTTGCTTGTGAATGTCATGCTAAATTGCAGAACTGCAAAATTTCTTCATGAATAATGCAGTGAGGACATAGGTTATCATGTTCTCGTCCCAATAGTAATTGAAGGTTAAAGGGCATTTAGAGCATCTACATTTAAATTCTCAGATAAAGTGGATTATAGAAAATTTAGGCTTCCCTCAAATGACAGTTCAGTGGTCTATGTCTTTTACCCCAGCAGATGCAAACATTTGTCTCAGTAAATAGACTTTTGACAGCTTTGGTTTTGTAAAACTTAACTGTCACTCCCTACATGGTTTGACTGAAAGAGATTTAAAACAGAATGCATTTCTGCAGCAGTTACACCTATTTCTCTTCTATACTGCTACCCTAGATAATATGATGAAAATGGCAACAACTGCCTGCTAATTACATCCGGAAAAAGAAAAGAGCCTTCTGGATTTATTTCATTTATTTATCACATGTAGACATCCACCACGGAAAGCAGAACCCATGGCGGATGCAGTTTTAAAGAAAAGCCTTGTACTTAAACCTCTGGTTACATTCCAGTAGGGCTAAAAATCAAACAGTAGCCTGTCCAGTCAATTTATAGCACTGGAGCAACGCTGAACATCATTTGCAGGTTTACAGAGAGATGCAGAATTAGATGAGTTTCTAGGCACATCTTCCTAAGACTGTATTAAAAAAAAATCCACATTTTTATAAAGCAGACTAATTTAATGCAGACTTCAAATCAAGACTATTATCACAATCAAAACCTTATTGTTAAAAAAACCCTGTGTTTCTACATTTTAGGGGGTGCAGAGGGAAGCCAGAAAGCCAGAATCAACCAAAAGCTTTCTCTCCGGCTCGCAAAAAATCCATGGGTCTATACAGGAAAACATCCTGCTTGGATATTTCATCTAGGCTAACTAAAGCAAAGTTAACCAGCACTCTGCAGGGGGAGCAATTGCTTAGGGGGATGACTACAAATGTTTCATTCATCCTGCAATTTGTCTTTGTTTATTCCATTACACTGCAAGTTTTACAGAAAGTAGAATCTTTGCCACCAACATACAGAAAGTAACTTGATGGAATGCGCCCTTTTCACATCCCAGGACCCTCCCTAGTATTGTGGGCACAAGTTACCACTATTGAATATGGCTGTCGTCTCCATGTGGGCATCATTAGATTATACACTGGACAGCAAAAGTTTAATTGTCGTAATGTATTTCTGGTTTTCATAACTTATACACTAAAAACTAGTAATAGATCCACTTTCTTATCTTAATTAAAAACACCACCCCCCCCCCCCCAATCATGATAAATCTTAGTTCAAGACAAAATGAGTTTAAGCAGTGCCGTAGATAGGGATGCTTCACTCATTTAAGCCTATTTTCCAACACAGACAGATGTACAAACATAAGCACACTATCTCCAAAAAATAAAAAATAAGGCGACTATTACAAAGTTCAAAACAACCTGTCCATTCATTTTACCCAAGCCTCAGCTCATAAAAGGTCTGCCACTTAGTCTTTGGAGAGGCAAGACCTAATCACATCATTTTAAATAAAATGAAAGCATAACTGTTCTACATCAAGGCTTGCTGAGTTGGTTTTCTTAAGTCTAGCCAAAAAGGCAGAAAACATTTTAATGCACAGCAAGTAGTGGAAGTGAAGCACAGCGATTCTAACCACTGAGCCACAAACCATACAGGGAGTCATGAGAAAAGTCACTTGGCACTAACAATCATTCTTCAAATAGAAAATTATCAGGAGTTTGGGGTTTTTTTTGTTTTTTCTCCTTCAGGCACAGCAGCCAAAGTTGCTCAGTTCTACAATGTCACTGCCATTAAAAATGATTCAGGTGACTAATTAAGATTTGGTAAGAATCATTCTCGACTTTCAGAAGATCAAACAACTGACATTCTACAAAAATATTGGTCTCTGATTGTATTCTTACTACAGTAGTCAAAATGTTGTTTTTTGAAACACAGGGAACGCTGACAGTGGTTTCTCAAGGAAGGCGCTACAGCTCACGCTGTAAGATTTAGTCCAGACACCCCCTACCCTTTACAGACAGAACCACAAACTTCGTATGATTCGTTAAGGACTATTCAAATTTTCCTAAGTTTATTTAATTAGAGGTATCACTGTAATCACAGAAAGTAACTATAAAAATAAAGAAAGAAAATAAATCCATGATTACCTTCTTGTACTTTGTAGGTATCAGGCACGGCTCATTTGTCCAATAAGCCCTTGCCATTAAAAAAGTCAAAGAAAAGAGAAGGGTGGGAAGGAAGTTACAATCTTACCGGAGTCTCAGCTTTCATCTGGGCGCGCAACTTCTCTCTCATTTCTTTTTCATTGAATTTGGCACTTCTTTTTACATAGACTCCTCCATGCTAACAGAGTAAAAAAATGAAAAGTATTAAATATTTAAGGAGTTTAATGTAGAATAGAACAAACAAGACGACAGTGACAAGTCACATTTATGACTCATGCTGCAAATTGCCCTTAAGATGTTTTCTCCTAGGATGAAAGCCCCTGAAACTAATTTTACATTTGTATGCACTTAAGTTCACAAAATCTATATAAATAAAGATCAGATCTTGAAAAAAAAATTAAATCCTAGGACACCTGAAGTGTCTTGTTTGAAGGTGTTAAATATTTAACTGGAAGATGGTATTGGAATGGATCCCAGGGATCTGTCTATCCCTGACAACATTGACAAGCAGCCTAACTTGTGTATCAAGGGAAAAATCACACAACTGAAGTTACTCATATACAAGTACTTACAGGTCAATGTTTTCAATTTTATGTGCCTGCTCTTAAATAGGGACTAATGCAAATATTGGAATTACAAGCATTGTACCTATACATACAAAATATATGACTACATCAAAAGTAATTAGCCTAAGTCTTGAAAACTTCCAGGCCAGTCTTGAAAACTTCTTCTTTATTAGAGAATCAAACTTTTAATAAAGAAGTTCTATACTGAGATAATAATTGAATAAGTGAGACAAAATCTTTAAAAGGCAAAGGATTTTATAAAAGTATTTTTACTGAAAATCATTATAAAAAGTTAGACCATTTCCCAGAAAATATTCATTTTATAACTTGTTCCCCACAATTAATCACAAAAACTTCAGTAAAAGGACTACAGCAAAGTACGCAAATAGGAAGAGGGTTATAAAGAAATAAAATTTGCCTCATCATTTCCCTCCTCCATCATTTTGTTTTATCTACAGCATAGCTACAAGAGGATGTAAACAAACATGCTCCAAAATGGACTACTGAGACAATGAATTCTGGAAAAAAAAAATAATTAAAAAAATAGCTTCCAAAAAACATAATTTAATTTTTAAGGTACATGTTTTTCATGGGTTTTCTAACTGATTCCTTAACTTGGCAATACTCTTTTCTCCCCAGTCTAACTGTTGGCATTAGGATCTGTCAGATAATTACTGTCTATTTACGCTTTTACACACTCTTAAAAGAAAAGTCGCAGCAAGATTAAAACTACTAAGAGCTGAACCTCATTCAAATGTCTTATCTCAGGAAAAGACATAGTACATTGTAGAACCAGGGGTGGTGGTGTGCGTGTGGGGAGCTATTATTTTATCTGCATGGCACGGACAGGAATAAAGTTTGAGGGGTTAGGAGGAGGCAGGCAGAAGAGGTGGTTATGCAAAGTGCCTTCCTTTGCTTTCCATGGTGTGGAGAGATGGCCACGCAGCTGCTTAGCCAATGGTACTTGACGTGACTTTTAAGTTGTTCTCCAAAAGCTGCAGTGAAAAGGAACAGAAAGTCAATGGTGCATTAACTCCATATTAAATATTCTGTCTTAACATTATTGTCTGTGGTTCTTTTCCAAGATGAAGCAGCCAGCTGCAACACTCAGCTGCGCTGCTGGGACTGGCAGGGGACCAAAACCAAGAACAGAATCCCCCAAGTCCACCGAACTTGGCCTTTAGCAGGCTGGAGCATCGTATCAGCACCATCCCACAAGCAGTCCAGTCCTGCATAGATAGTGGCAAGAACAGAAAAATGTTCCATCAGCTGCACAGCAAACAGAGCGCCGCATGTTATCGACACACTCCACATGTAAGACTGTTTTTAAAACCTGACACCATTAAAGGGAAGTAGAAGTCTTGTTCTGTACAGTGACACTCACTGCAACAACTGCTTTTAGGAAGGGCAAACTCAGTTTGGTACGAGCAAGAATGCATCTACCATACAAGACTTCCATGTAATTGGTAAGTTGTCATTCTGTGCCAGCAAGCTTCGATAAATGAGGGAAGGCTGGAATCAAAGTCTTCACTTATTTATCAAATTACTAACCAGCTGCAGTAAACTGGGAAAATACTGAACCACCTTTTCCTTGTTTAATTTGTGAACTTGGAGGAATTAAGTCACTGTTGCACCATTGGCTTAGGGACACCGCACCACCAAAACCAGGTTTGGTGTCACCACTGCAGACTTTTTAATGCTCAGAAATAGATTTGTACTTCTCAAGTAAATACGAGCATTCAGTCACTTAACGTAAGAAGAGACAAATTACATATTGGATGATCACCATTCACTGCATACTACCCAACTACATAAATACGTCAGATCCCCTATGGCACAGCGTTACAAAGCTAAAGACAGACAAGATTCCATACTAGCTAAATATTTGGCTAAACTTTACTAACAACCAAAAGGGTGCACAAGCTGATGCTGAATAACAGAGAAGACAGAGACATGCTTTCTACGTTAAAAAGTCAAGCAAACTTTGGGATATCAAAAATATTTATCAAAATTACATGCCAGCCTCACCAGGTGGTATAAGATGAATAAAAGCTATCTGCATTTTGGCGGAGAAAGATAGGGCAAAAAAAAATTTCAGATCCACCCAAAAATAATAAAGCCACTTTCATGAAAAGAAATAGCTCTGCCTAATAAATCAAACCTGGAACATAACGGGTTAATTTAAGTGGTTCTTTTCTTTTCTTGCTATTAGATAGCTGCCTCCAAAGAAGAATGCTAGTTATGCAATTGTATATAGCTCAAATTCCCCAATTTGTATTGTATTTCCTTTTCAGTAAGAGATCAAATATATGAACGCTTTTCAAAACAGACTTCTGGAAGTACTGTTTTTAAGGTTATAATTTTTTTCCGCTGTACTTTAAAAGCCCCTCTCTCAGTCAACAATGGATTATGTTTACAAATATACTTCCTTTGTGCCAGAATTTTGCTCTCCTGGACATCCAGACCACGTTTATTTCCAAACAGGATGTTTACCTGAGGTAGGGAATATGAATTCTGTGAGCATGGCGTAACTACGTGGCTCTGGAAACTTTTAGTGGAGTGTAAGTGACATCACTGACAGAACATCAACAGGAAGGGCAGGAAGTGTTTTATGTTTTTGCACTGTTTGGTGTGATAAAAACAATAAAAATACCTATTAGCTTGCACTGCAGTCCTGCTGCATCCCGTCTTGGTCATTTAAACACACATGCATCACCACTGTTAGTAAGCTGCCTTTCATTTGTGTCACTGAATTAAATATATATAGAAACAAAAAATATACATAATCATCCCCCACTAAATCTTGTAGCAGTTTTATGTTTTGAGGAATCTGAAGCTGAACAGATTTTATTTAATATCTGTGTTTTGATTAAAAATGTAAGCTACATTTCAGATTAATTTCCACAGGAACCTTCTTTTAACAGTCAATATAGCAGTCAGGAAACTGAGCACTGGATATTCCAGATAGCAAAAGTAATTTTCCAAAATCTGGAAAAAAATAATTTCTGGACAGCTAATCATAGCGGATGAAACATATATCCTGTCTGTATTTTAATTAAAGCAGACTTAAATCACCACCAATGTAATGACTACAGGCAAGGACAAAGAGCAAAATATTTCCATGCAGCAAGAAAGTGCAGGAAAAATGTAGAGAACCAGAGTCATTAGTGGGGACAAGCATTAGACAACAGAGAAGTCTATTTTCTATAGGGACAGCATTATCTATTGGGACAGCAAACCCACCAATAAAAAGAAATTGTGAAGAGTCCTCTTATTTTCTCTGCAGCATATTCTCTTCTAAACATAGTGATTTCAGAAGAAAGGATGGCAACCACCCATGCTCCAGCCTAGATTTATAGCCTATGCGCTAAGGCACTCATCCAGAAGACAGTCAACATTTTCAACCACCAAGCTGAAAACACGGAATCCGGATCTCCCAAAATCTTGGGGTCACTCTAACCACTTACATGCTGAACAGACAGTAGGAACCTCAACCACTACTTGTGCTCTAAGATAAAATGATGAGACAGTTCAAACCCTAGCATAAGATGGGCATCTTAGGTGACATGATCCGAGACTCTCAACTCTCAACCCCTGTTCAAATTAGGTACCTACAAGGCTACGTCTAATCACTGAGAAACACCACTGTTTAAGCCACTTCCTGTTCTTCAGCATACTAATTAGGCAGTACATGGATCTGTACCTTCCCTCACCCAATGCTCTCTATACCCAATCCAACTTACCGCAGCTTCTTGGAGGCAAAGTTTCTGCCACACAAGGGCAAGCCTGCCTCCTCCTATTTTCCCACCCATGGCCGCATACTCAAAACTTCCCCCCTTTTGCTGGTTCCAGTAATCAACTGATCTGACTTGACTTATTGATGCAAGAGTACTAGCAGTGAGGAACGTGCAGCCGAGGATGAGGGAGTGAGTAAAACCTTAATCAGACTTATGTCTGTAGTTGTCTATTCTTCATATATACCTTTACAAACTAATATATAGTTCAAATCATAACCAGCATAGTATTTCTTTCAATTATTATCTCAGTATATATATTCTCTCAATAATTATGTTAGTATTTCTTTTCAAATATATATCTATTTTTAAATATATATATATATTTAACAGGCACAAACTTAAACATAGGAAGTTCCGTGTAAACATGAGGAGGAACTTCTTTCCTTTGAGGGTGGAAGAGCACTGGAACAGGCTGCCCAGAGAGGTGGTGGAGTCTCCGACTCTGGAGACATTCCAAACCTGCCTGGACGCCATCCTGCGCAACCTGCTGTAGGTGGACCTGCTCTGGCAGGGGGGTTGGACCAGATGATCTCCAGAGGTCCCTTCCAACCCTAAGATTCTATGATTCTATCCTATGATTCTGTGATCCCTCATCCACAGACGGGCAACAAAGCTGATGAGGAGTTTAGAGCACGTGTCTTATGAGGGAACTGGGGCTGCTTAGTCTGGTGAAAAGGAGGCTGAGGGGAGACGTTATGGCTCTCTACAACTACCTGAGAGGAGGTTGTAGCAAGGCGGTGCTCAGTCTCCTCTCCCAAGTAACAGGTGATAGGACAAGAGGAAATGACCTCAGATTCTGCCAGGGGAGGTTTAGGGTGGATATTAGGAAAAATTTCTTCACAGAAAGGATTACCACACATTGGGACAAGCTGTCCAGGGAAGTGGCTGAGTCACCATCCCTGGAGATATTTAAAAGTTGCATAGATGTGGTGCTGAGGGGTATGGTTTAGTGGTGGTTTCTGGCAGTGCTAGGTTGATGGTTGGACTCCATGATCTCAAGGGTCCCTTCCATCCTAGACGATTCTATGATTCTGTCCTCTTGGACAGGGCTGACAGTCAATTCAATCAAACCATCTAATTATATTACAAGTATTTTTCAAACTGGTTTGTTCCTTTTCTTTGCCTGGGTGGCAGGGCATGGCCAGAAGGCAAACTAATGTTCAGGGAAGAGGTAAACATCAAAGACGGAAGCCAAAGGAGAAAAATCTTGCCGAACAGGCACTTTGAAACAGTTACCCAAAACTTAATCCATTTCTATTCAACTAACCACCCATCTAAATCCTGAGACAAATAATATGAAGCCATTTCTGTTCACCTAGCCAAACATACCAATACTTCCAAAACAACCCAGCTTCACATTTTATTTCATTTGTATTTAGAAACAGTCCTGCTTTCAGAAAAACCACAGAACAGACATGACAAATTCCAAGAGGATTTTAGGGAAGTGAATGCCATCTACACCGTTCTCCACCATTTTAGATCATCTACTCAGTATGTTGGCTATGCAGTGAGCAGGGCCCACTGTTTCTTCTGTAACTGAATAATTTTGAGTCACATCAGGTTGAGCTTTCAAACTAAAAGGAAGAACAGCATTATATAGAAAGAGGGAAAAGTAAAAAGCAATAACAAGAATAGTTAGACTCAGGTTTACAGCGTTTTTGCTTAACTGAAGTCCAAAGCAAAACTATCAACAATTTCATGGAGGCTGGGATCTGCTTTTCGTCCACACTAACAGCCAAGTCCTATTTTCCTCTTTTATACTGTGCTAAAACCAAACAATTGAAAAATAAGTATGTCAGAGCAATGTCAATTTAATTCCAATTTGTAGCATGATAAAAACCCCCAACCATACATACAAAAAGAAATCTGTTTACACCTACTGTTAAGTAGGTTTTTGGGTTGTAAAAAGAACAAAGCTCTAGAATATTCCAAAATGCTTCTAACACACTCTGCAGTTTTAATCCTAGTAATAAACACTGTTCAGAAAAAGTATTCCTTTAGAAAAGTAAACCGATTCTTTAATACCTGTCTGTCGACTAAGACACCCATTTAACTGCAGTGAGTGAAACCAGCTATTTTCATGTTCAGAGAAACAAGTGCCAGCTCAGAACTACATCTTCCTACCACATATGATAAATAAAAGTACATCTTACATACTTGACCCACAAACAGCAAGGGAAAAGTGAATGGGCTTACCTGTGAAAAATACCACCCGTACAGTGGAAGCCATTTTAACCCATCTTTCAAGACATACCGGACATGCCCAAGAGCATTCTGTCTAATTGCCAGCATGTCCGCAATAATCCAATCAACTGCAAAAACAAAAGCCCAAAATGTTTAGTTAAACTAGTTTTTAATTGCCACTGATGAAACAAAAAGCACAGGTTGTACATATAAATATCACTAAAGGTTTCTGCACTTGAAGTTCCTGCTCATTAGGGCAAGGCTGGAAAGACACACAGCAAACAGCTAAGCAGATTTTTAAAATCTATAAAAGTGCTAAGGCAAACAAAAAAAAAATACAAACCTGTACACTGATGATTTGATAAATATATTACATTTTCTTTATTTTTTGGCAAATCCCCGTAGATTATTACCTAAAAAAAAGAAAGTTAGTATTACTTATTTAGTATTATTTTATTATTTATTTTTATTGTAGTAGGCAGCGATGAGATCCACTGCAGTAATTAACTATTTACTAGAAAAGCTGCCAGCAAGTTAGCACCATTAAGAGAAAAACACCTCATCAGTACTCATCATGCATACAACTGACTTATCAACAAAGCAGTGAATATTAATTAATGAAGGCTTAAAGAAAGCTATTCTGTTCCTGTGCCTCAGCTCTAGAACTGGATCCATGGAAGCTGACCTACATCCACAAAATCCCTACATTAATATAATTAAAGGTGAAGAAGAACCACAAACATGTACAAAAACACCATTTAACTTTATACGTCCAATGAATAAGACATGCTTCAGCCAGGCAGTGGCTACCACCCAATCTAAAATGGCAAGTTTTCCTGCATTAGATCAAGAACAAAATCTCAAGCATTTGTCATGATTTTAACCATCAAGAACTAAAAAAACCCCATGAGTTGAGAAGTGTCTTTAAATTGATCATCAGCTTCCAGCTAGCAGGTTTTGTTACTTTTTTTTTCCCCTCTGTTACATTAAAGACACCCTTTAAGCTTGTAGCTTCTCCCCGCAAAGGTAATTGCCTACTAGTGAAATAACCTTCTGAGACCACTACTACAAAGCCAGACTGCTAAAGCACTAATCTAAGTCAGCTTTTAAAATGGAATAATTAAATTTATTTCACATATA
This sequence comes from Chionis minor, assembly GCA_013398295.1. Lineage (NCBI taxonomy): Eukaryota > Metazoa > Chordata > Aves > Charadriiformes > Chionidae > Chionis > Chionis minor. The sequence goes on along the minus strand of VZSF01003478.1, from coordinate 34,078 downwards.
AAATGAGAACCTAATTAAACCATTTCAATTCTGAACTGACGAATCCATGCAGCTGTTTAACTGCCTTTAATAAATACTTGCATTAACTAAAGAACCTTAGTTATTCCAACCACTACATTCCAGGTGGCATTGCCCCTCGCTCTGCACATTACCAGTGGCTGTACTCCTTGTTTCTAGATGTTAGATGTATTAAACATACACTTTTCTTCAAAGTGACTCCATTTACCAAAAAACAAAGCGCTATTTGGAAGGTTTACCCACTTACTGTCACCACTTCCCTAGTCTGGACCATCTGGGAATTCTATCAGGAAGATCTAACTAATATTCAGATCTTCATTAATATAATTCAGTATGCCAAGTCACATATTGATCCTTACAGAAGTTCTCTGTGAGCACCTCTGGAAAAATCTGCCCACCCCTCAGTTAACCTGTGATACCAGACAGGTAATGCCTTGTATTGTAATGCTTGGCAAAAACCCTACATAAAGCTGTACATTTTACTTTCATGCTGTTCCTTCGTTTTCAAAATTGCAACTGCACTGTTGACTAAATTTTGTTTTCAAGGCAGGAGACCAAATATTGGCAAACTGAGATATTCAGTAAGTATGTGAACAAGAGATCATCCAGCATACAAGAGAACATTACTTATTTGAATTATTTCCAAAAAAAGGCACGCACAATAAATTTTAACTGAACATTATTTGTAACAAGTCTGTTGACAAGTATATTTTGAACAGTATCCAAGAAATTAAAACAAGATTTTGAAAAGCTGTAGGAGTAATTTTCTCCCTAAAGTTCCAGGAGAATGTATAACCTTACCGCTGACACTCTAGGTACCACATACTATTTAGTGCAATGTAGCAGTCAGAGGGTCCGATCTTACAGTTCAGGTTCCACTCAAATTAAAAAATTACCTTCCTACTCTCACTTATAGAATTAAAGCTTCATTTTCAAAGTGTACATTTTTTTCCAGCAGTGTTATGCACTAGGTCCATAAATACTGTTTTCTTTAATTTCAATTTAAGACTCCACTATGCAGTTTCTGGCAAAGACTGTTTTCGAGGAAGGGAAAAGGCCCAACACAACAAATCACTAAACCAGAAGGTCCTCAATGCTATCTATGCTTTATTTAAAATACAAGAAAATAAGAACAAGAGGAAAACAAAACCTGCCCTTGACACTGTAAGAGCTGCCCCACACAAGAAACAGGGTTTGAAATACATAATTTATAAAATCAACTTGTAAAAATTTCCACTTTCATGTACAAAGTCAAAATCTCAGTGAAATCAGACCCACAATTCAAAGCATTCACTTGTGACTATTGCATGAGTAAAAACAAATATAAAGGATTATTCCCTTAAAAAAAATATATGATTGTGACTGCCAAATATAACAGTTAATCTGTATTATTTTTTACTTCAATAAGATTGGATCTAGTTCATTTCTTAATCCCAGGGGAACGCCTGCTCATTGTTACTGTAAGCAATTTTTATGTACAATATTAAGTCTTACCGTAACAGTTACATGTAACGGACCAAAATTTTTTACTCATGATAAAATACATACCAATACTGTTGCACAGAACCAAAAAAAAAAAAAAAACCCAAAAAATTCTGTCTTTTCCTATTTATAATTAGTTCTCATTAAACACAAATCTCAGGATATTTTATTTCAAAGCAAAGGAAAGAGGGAGAAAATTTGGAAACACTATTTTTTGCTCAGATGGCTCAGCCTAAGAGGATGCAACAGCTTTAACTGCAGCATCATTCACTTCAGCACTGCCCATTTCAGTAATCTCGAGAAAAGGCTTATACAGTTCACGAAAAGCCAACAATTCAGGTCTGAGACATTCACAGCTAGGAACTGAGCGATACAACTGTTACTACAACCAGGTAAGAATGGCAACTTTCAACCTGCATTCTCTAGAGGCTTCTCCACACTTCACAGGGTACACCTACTGTGTGGGCAGTCACGCAGCTCTCCTCCTGAGAATACAGCATTTTTGCTTTAACGTTCTGTTTCTGGAAATTTTCATAGACTTTACACAACAGAGGGCTAACTTAAGAGCTTTGAATCCTGCAGAAACGTTGCCGTTTTGCCTTTGCAACGATGTCTGAAGAATTGTGGATAAGCAGGGAAGAGTACCCCTTCGGGGCAAGCCTTTAACTTCTGGCAATCCGATGCTTTTCGGTGAACCAGAGCACCTAACGTATATTAGAGCTGCAGAAGGAAATGATATAGTTCTCATCACAGTCTCCAGAAAAACCTCCGACTCCCTGCTGTTTCTTGTAGCTAACGTTGCAGAATTCCCTGTGCAGTCTCCATCTCCTCCTCAGTCTGCTGTTGCAGAAGAGATCTGGGGACCACAGTGAAGACAAGCACTTGAGTGATTTACCAGGGCCAGCAATGCAGGAAAAAAGCATCCACAGTGCCAGGCTGCGCCCATGCCCCTTCTGAAGCAACCTGAAGAAGTGAGAGGAAGAGACTCCTAGTCTTTCTCAGAAGTACAGCGCTGTTCCTGGGGTCTGCAGAGCACCAAAGGGGATGGTCTTCCCATCTGCAGGGCACTCATGAGCCACCACCTGGGAAGTGGTGCAGGATATGCTTGGAAGGCAATTTTCAGTTTCAGAAGCTAATACACCTAGCATTTCAGATTTTTCATGCACAGCTCTCCAGATGCCACAGCATACACACGTTCTACCTATGTATCAGCTTGAAAGACCGAGAAGATAAGTCCTTTCTGCCACAATGAAGCAAGTGAGGAACCTATTTATTTGAATAGGTGCTGCTTTGTTTAAAAAAAAAAAAAAAAAGGCACAATGAAGTCAAGCAAAGAAATTAAAAGGAAGAGCACCACAGCAAGCCAAAGTAAACAGAGATTTGAGGAAAAATATTTAAAATGCAGATTTACAGTCTAACACTGCAAACATTACTTGGTTACAGAATATTAAACTGTGTGCTTTTAGCCATGTTTTGGCTGCTTCACAGCCCAGCTCACAATAACGGGTAATACGGTTATGGTTAATACGGGTCTTTCACATCTGTTTACGTTGCAGTGCTGTCAAACTCAATTCAGTGAGGCCTCAAATAAAGAAAACTGGATGCTATTAGATTCCCTCCTGTGGGAAAGCTGGTACCCAGCTTCCCTGGATGCCATATACCAAGCTGTTCACACACTCAGCAGCCACAAGACAAGACACACCTCAGAGTGTTGTGGCCAGAGGAAGCTCTGAGTCACCAGCAGGAGGTTCCAAGTTCTACTGATTGGAGAATTTATTAATTCAGCGATAGGATGATCTAGGCATGCAAATGGAAGCTCCTGGGTGATCTGGTGACACCAGTTTCAGCTTCCCTAGCAGCCTCTGCTTCTTCCAGTGCAACATATTCAACTATGGCTGTGCTAATGCGGTAGGTCACGTAGCAACGTAAAACAGCCCTGCACAGCAGTCACACCTGAATAACGCATACTTTGCATAGGTTTTTACTGCAGCAAGGTGGACACTCCCAATGTAGAGTGAGAGTTTTATTTCTTGCTTATGAAATCTGTACATACGAAAGAAAATTAAATAGATCATTTAATCACATCCTAGCTACATCAACTCAGTAAACAGGGGCATGACAAAAATAACTCAAGAGGTAAAAGTAATCATGCTATCAGAAGACCTGCTTGCAGGTCAACTGGTGACCACATCAAACTCCTAGCAAAGAGATTATCTTAATATGATAATTGGATGTGGCTGATAATGGGAGCAGTTAAGGAGCTGACCTGCAAGCAGATCTGGTGCTTATGCTTCAGTGACAATAAGGCAACACAGATGGTTATTGGTGATAAAAAACTTCGGTCATCTCATCTGATGTCCTATCACATGTCTACCAGCACACTCACTCTTGGTTCCTCAGACTTCTCAACCCTCCTCGCTTCTCTATTCAAATAAACTAGGTGTCAATTCCAGAATGATGCTCCCTTCTTTGCTGTTACTTCAACAAAACTGATATGCAGCGGGACACTTTACCAAGAAGGTGGAGCATTCTGATCAGGAAAAACATCAGTTTTAAGCACACCCAATAGCAACTGGAAAGAAGGATAAAAGCAGCTGGATAGCAGAACCCTCCTTCCCGCTTCTGAAGGGAGAGAGGAGAAACAGAACACTCAAGATACCAACTCTTCACTTAAAAACTACCATACAAACTTCATATACTCAGCTGTGCTACCCTCACAACGTGCACTTCTCTCCATTTCGCTATTTCTTCCTGACTACTTCTGTAACTGGGACTGCATGCTCTTTGGGACAAGAACGTCTTTGTTAGTTGGGCACTACTACAATGTGAGTGCTCATTAAAATAAATAGTATCCTAGGATGTATTTCTGATCTAGTTGTTAAAAAGTCTGGATATAATTTTGTGGTGAAAGGGTGGAGCTTGCATCAACAAACCACCAAAAGGAACTACCAGATAAGGCTTCTGAAAGTTAACGCGTAACGCTGTGCAACCTGACTTCTGCAACGTTACTACAGGCATCTTAAAGGAAGTTGTTTAAATTCGCTCCATCTAAAAACCTGCACGATGACACAACCAGTCCTTTGAGCTTCTAGAGAAAGTACCTCAGATCACAGAATCTATTTACCCTGTTTGACAAGAAGCAGGCTCAAGACAAGATGTAAATGGGGAACTCGTAGTGGGTGCTGACAAATTTCTCAGGTTTTCAGATAAGAATTTTATGTCTTTATTTTTCTTCACAGAAGACAGAGAACCACTTTTATTCACATTTAACAGATAATGGTTTCACTTGCCTACAGCATAAGGAATACGAATAGGACAGAAGAAGAAAGGACTTTCATGTTTTAGTTTTTAATTGCTCTAAATCTAAGAAAAATAAATAGATTTACCTTTAAGTATCATTTTTCTAAAAATACTTTTAGGTCACATACAGTTTTTAGGTAATGGTCATATTATTGCTACACTCCATATCCTCTTTAGTTAAAGAGACTCTCTGCTCAATACATAATTGCACAAGTCTGAAGTGTGCTCAGGCTCAGCATCAAACCATAAAATCACAATGCAATCCATTTTATTGAAGCAGACAGTTCACTCAAATATTCTGCAGCTATGTATTTTACCGGAGTTCAGTGAAGAAAACCATTACCAAGAAACTGAACTCTAGGGAATATTGAGAAGATTCTTGTATGTAATTCGATTAAAAAAAAAAATCTTTCATTTGATTGAACCAGAAAGCAGAGAACTTAAAAAGCACGATTACTGACATTGTATTTCTTTTTTTGTAAGAAGACTGTATTAGGAGCGTATATGGATTATGCAGGACTAAATGTTAAGCATCTGATGTTAAGTATGAAGTCTGTAAATTTTTGCTTTCATCCTAGCTTTTTTTAGTCCTATGGTCTAAATTGACAAACTATTATAAACATGAGTGGTTATGCTTCATTCAATGGCACTAGCTGTAAGTATAGAAGTCTAGTTCTGATGCTAAATGTAAAGGTTTCACAGTTTCTCAGCTGCATTAGAGATAATTGACCCCTGAATTAAGGGAAAACTCCTGGAAGAATCAGAATCAATAAAACCTTAAAGTAAACGCAATTAACTTGTCAGCTAATGAAAACATATTAATATTTATAATAAAATTTGTAATGTCTATGCCAGTAAAAATAGAGCTTTAGAGTCTTTTATTCTGTGCACATTTGATTACTTTTTGTATTGAGCACAAAAAAGAATTGCAAACAGTCCCCCCCAAAGCCTCAGATGGTGTTTTAGAGCAGAACATTACAAGATGCTCTATACACACCAGTCTAACAATACCTAGGTAGCGATGTGTATAGTTTTGCAACTTCTCATTCAGAGGGTGATTCAGGTGGTGATTATTGTTTAGAGAAGGGGCGTGTGGTAGAGCAAAGTTCTGGGGAACAGCCATAAAAACTGAAATATCTAATCTGAGCGAAGGCTAATTTCAGAGAAAGTAAGTTTCCACAATACCAAGTATGTCAGGTCAATTTCAGTTAATTTATGTTTATTTAAACAACAGTCCTGGACCAGATTCAACAAAATCACTCCAGTGGTTACCCTTGGCACATCAGCCAGAAACGGGAGCTCTTGGCTTCTGGGGGAGCTCAGTACTGCAGAATAGGATTCACAAAATCTGTGATCCTGAGCCTGCCAGCTTTCAATTGCCAGAATCTAGCCCACTGAAAGCAGATGCAGACCTCAAATCCTACCCCGCCCTAACACACTGCTCACTGCTGTTAGAAGGTACATCTACGGAGCCGCGATTCTCTCTTCTGAAAACAAACTGCTAAATCATCTTTTTCAAAGAAGTGGTTGGGATATGTGTATGCAGAGAGGACTGTACTAATGCATCCTGTAAGGCGAATTTGTGCTCTACCTCGTTCAGTTAAAGAGCGGTAATTTATTCCCTTTTGTGTTTTGTTTAGTTTTGTTTAAATAGGAAAAAAAAAAAAGCTTTAACTTTTTGAGGTGCCCAGTCCTGCCAGCATATGCTAAATACCATTTGACAGTACTTTGTAGATTCAAGAGTTCTGCTTCTAGATGATGATGGGTTAGGAACTTTGCTTTAAGCACACACAACTACTTCATTCCTGCCTGGACTCCGTAGCTACCTGAAGAACCTTAAAAAAAAAAAAAAAGCGCATCTGAATAACTTGACTGTTTCAGTCTTGGTCACAGAAATAAAGCAGGATTTATAATGATGATGATAATTTTAAGATTTTGGAATCTAAATTCTAAATAAATGTGACTTTTCAGTGCCTAAACCATTTAGTGGATCTTTCTGCAAATGACTTGCTTTTCATTACAGTGCAGTTCTATGGCATGGACTGTAGAGCGACCCACAATTACAATCAGTTACCACTTGGACTAGAGCACCTAAATGACTTTTACCATAAATCACCAGCAATTACATTTTCTAACAACTACTGCATATATTTCAAATATAGCACATGTGAAAGAAGATTATGAGATTTCAACAGGAGAGTTTTTCTGAACATCTGGCATCTTGGTATTACACAAAACCTGAACATGCCTTCTAGTACAAGAGTGCAAGGAAGTATTCCACCAGTTTCATTAGGAGAGCAATAGTCTCCCTTATAATCCTTTGGCAACTCTGAAGATTTCTTCCTGCAGATTTTTGTTAATTTCCTTAAAAGAAAGGAAAAAGTGACCCACATTTAATGTAGCTGTTACTTTATTACTCTTCTATAGTGGAAAATACACAATGTCCGTGTCCCATCCCATCCATCCCCCAAAAAGAGCAGCTGCAGTGCCTTCGCACCTTAAGCACATTCTCAAAATGTTACCCTTTGTGCACCTTACACCAGCCAAAAGCAGGAAACCTCATGGCAGTTCGCAGCATTCCTCTAGCTAGAGTTCTTTATAATAGAATCATAGAATCACAGAATATTTTGGGTTGGAAGGGACCTTTAAAGGTCACCTAGTCCAACCCCCCTGCAATGAGCTGGGACATCTTCCACTAGATCAGGTTGCTCAGAGCCCCGTCCAGTCTGACCTGGAATATTGCGAAGGATCGGGCATTTACCATCTCTCTGGGCAACACATTCCACTGTTTCACCATGCTCATTGTAAAAAAATTTCTATCTAGTCTACATTTTCCATCTTTTAGTTTAAAACCATTACCTCTTGCCCTATCACAAAAGACCCTGCTAAAAAGTTTGCCCCCATCTTTCCTGTATGCCCCCTTTCAGTACTGAAAGGCTGCAATGACGCCTCCCAGGAGCCTTCTCTTCTCCAGGCTGAACAACCCCAACTCTCTCAGCCTGTCCTCATAGCAGAGGTGCGCCAGCCCTCTGATCATCTTTGTGGCCCTCCTCTGGACCCACTCCAACACGTCCACATCTTTCCTGCGCTGAGGGCCCCAGAGCTAGACGCAGTACTCCAGGTGGGGTTTCAGCAGAGCAGAGTAGAGGGGCAGAATCCCCTCCCTCAACCTGCTGGCCACGCTTCTTCTGATGTGGCCCAGGACACGTTTGGCTTTGAGCTGTGAGCACACAGTTGGCTCGTGTCCAGCTTTTCATCCACCAGTACCCCCAACTCCTTCTCGGCAGGGCTGCTCTCAATCCCTTCACCCCCAGCCTGTATGGATACCTGGGGTTGCCCTGACCCAGGTGCAGGACCCTGCACTTGGCCTTGTTGAACCTCATGAGCTTCACACAGGCCCAATTCTCAAGCCTGTCCAGGTCTCTGTGGATGGCATCCCGTCCCTCAGGTGTGTCAACTGCACCACTCAGCTTGGTGTCATTCGCAAACTTGCTGAGGGTGCACTCGATCCCACCGTCTGTGTCATTGATGAAGACAGGTTTAAAGAAACATAAATAAATCAACGCACTTTGCTTGTAAATGTCAAGGACTCCAATTAGGAGTTATTGTATCTTTTTCTGTAATACTTGTGTAATACTCACACAAGCGTTTGTATCAAGTCCGGAACTGCTGTGAAGTTACCAATGAGCTGACATGCATGGGAAAGGGGGACGATTAAGAAACCTCCGTGTCCTCTACCTGTGATTGTAGAATAAGATTTTTTAAGAGCTCCTCCACACACCATTTTCAGTAAGTATTTCGAATTTAAGCACTAAGAACTTTCAAGATGAGGCAAAGGAATCATTACGCAGCAAAAAAAGAACATGCAGAGAGGTATCTGAGCTAGCTGCAACTAATTTGGCTCCAGACCTGAACACAATAAACTTGAATCAGCCTCAAATATAGCCACTGTTAAAATCACTAATATCTGCACACCACCACAGCGTGTGAACGAGCTAGTTCAGCTGCAGCTTGCTCAGGACTGTACTCTATGTCTGCTTATGCAAAAAGAAACATTTGTGCCCTCAGATTCCCACGTAGCACTTGAAAAACAGGGTAACTCTTCAAGTCAGTCTGTAAGTTCCAGAGGAAAAATTATTTGCAGTAATAATTTTTCCACACTACAGTTCAAAGTCATCCAAATGAAAATTATTTTTCTTCACATCTAGTTATGTGTTCAAATGCAGATTTGACCAAACCATGGTTAACTATTTTTTCATTTAAAAATCAAACTAGCATAAGCTTTACAATTTCCTAGTCCCACACTGAGGAGCTAGTTATAACAGGGAACATGACAAGTAATATGTGACAGAACTGAAATGAACAAAAGAAGAAAATAATTTCCCTGGCTTTTTATCCCAAATCTCTTCACAGTATAAATGCAAATTGACAGAACAAAGATTAAAGAATATTTTTCTCCTGAGAAGATATGCTTCCTCGTAATTGTAATGTCAAAATCCCTGACATCTGAGCCTACTTTATCTAACACAACTAAAACTGAGAAAAAAAGGATACCTTGTAAGCCTGAAGTAAATAGTTTGAAATAATTGGAGTCAAACGTTTAACTATGAATAGAATCTTCTCTTAGCAAGAACACTGTCTGATGGTAGAGTACCTGCAGAAAAAAACTTCTCAATTAACAATCATCCTTACATAAAGAATCTGGACATATTATGTAAGCAGAAGGAAAGGGCATGGAATAGCACTATAAAACTCTATGGCCCAGTACCTACCAAAACACAGTTAAATGCAGAAAGAGGAAAATGCATAAAACTCATGCAGGTTTGTTGTTTTTTTTTTTAAAAAAGTGGAATTTAAAAAAATGTGATAAATACCATTTGTATTTTCCAATGTAACAAATTATACAAGATCTGGACAACTTATTTTAAGAACTGAATATACCAAAAATCTCAAGTTATTAAAATTAAAATATATTTAAACAAAAAACTTTAAAATCAAACTATGAGATGGTAAAACTTACTGGCCAAATACTTGGAATCAGAATTTATAAGTGCATTCAAACTTGCCCTTTGACTCCTTAGTTTTTCTTACCTGACAAATACTAACCTTAAAATGTAAACATACATATTAGTGTTAAATTGCAGGCTGTATTAGATATAGCTGATATAAAATTCAGATTCAGTTGTGACTTGCCAATTAGAAAACATATGCTAGACAAATCTCCCCACAAAGCTTCTAATTCATGAGCCCAAACAGCAGTTTTGATTCAAGTGGCTGATACTTGGTTTATAAAAATGCTAATAGACCTCAGTTTTAATTTATTTTATTTTCCATACAGTGGGTGGGAGGTGGGGGATGATTCAGACCCAGGAATGTGGAATGTCCCCATACTAAATTCTTTCCAGATTGCCCCGGAGCTAAACCTGCAGCACACCAGAACTCTAGCTGATAATCCTGACAAACCAGAGTCATGAAGGACTTCATCTTCACCTTCAGAACCATAGCCAAAGGCAGACAGAATGAAAATTAAGATATATGCAAATATATCCTTTGCAATACCTAAAAAAGAAAGAGCACAAAGCTTACATGCCTAATGTATCTATTTTTGCTGCCTCACACCACAGTTGAGCGTAAGAGTCTAAAATTAGGCATCCATGTCAATTTGAAAGCCGCATCCCTGAGGCTTAGCAGGTATCACTTAATTTCTGCTACAGTAACTCACAGGACTTTGTTCTATACTATAAAAGACATACATGCCTGGAGACAGCTAGCTGCGCATTCAAATCTCTAATGAGATAAGCTCAGGTAAACTGTCTTCCTAAAGTCAGCATCACAGCAGAAAAATTTCACTGGGCTTCTTTCAAAAGTTTACCACACAAAAGCCGTTCACTTCACTATGTTCTCTGGTTTCTTTTCAATCTTTGCACCACACCAATCCCCAAATTTCCGTCACTCTGAAGACCCTTATTACATTATTTCTACCATCACAAATAAATGACAAGTGATGATTATCTTAACCTCTCACTATGCCTCACAACAGCTAAGAGAGGTTAGCAAAGCAGCAACACGAGCGGGTGCTAGCAAGAGCGGCTGCTGCAAGCTATGTGGAATGAACTAGGAGAGCGCAAGCCCTCGAAGGCTGCTCAGCTCCCACCGGAGCTTGGAGGTTTTCCTTGCCTGTATCTCTGCACTTCCCTGCTCAGCTCCCATACCGTCCAAGTCCTCTCCCATTCCTGAGCTGCCAGACTGGGAGGAGAGCTCTGGGAACTGAAGCACAGGTTCATAAAAGCAGGCTCATTCCAAAACATGACTGTCAGCAGTTTCTTTCCAAACACAGCTGGAGAAGGGTGAAAAGTGACGTCTCTTTTTGACCTTCCAGTTACGGCATTTACCCAGGAAATGGGTCCTCATCTCAAGGGGAGTCAGACCTCGTCACATCTACCAACAGGAAACAGAAGACAAACCTTCACCCTGCCTTGACAAAGCCTGGTTATGATGCCTTCCCCACTGTGGAGAGGGTTCCAAAGAGATGACTTTTTTTCAGTGGTGTCCAGTGATAGGACAAGACGTAGCAGGCACAAACTTGAACATAGGAAGTTCCATCTGAACATGAGGAGGAACTTCTCGACTTTGAGGGTGGCAGAGCACTGGAACAGGCTGTCCAGAGAGGTGGTGGAGTCTCCAACTCTGGAGACATTCCAAACCTGCCTGGACGCCATTCTGTGCAACCTGCTCTAGGTGAGCCTGCTCTGGCCAGGGCAGTCGGACTAGATCTCCAGAGGTCTTTTACAGTCCCCATGATTCTGTGACAACCCACCTCACCAACAGCAACCAAAAGCACCTCCCTGACATGAGTACACCACAACTTGGCCATTAGACTTGTGCTGCCTATTTTGCTTCCCACATTTGCCTTGAGCTCTCTTGAAGTTGTTCAGCCATCCAACAGGTAATTCAGGAGGGAAAACAGGGAGTAAGTAAAGATAACTTTGTCTGGGAAGGTTCTGGGAACCTTGCTGTTCTGGGAATACAGATGGGCACACAGACCTCATAACCCTCACTTAAAATGCAAATTGGCCAATAGCTAGAAGACATGAAACACAGCCTGAACTCTACTCCACTGGAAAGCACCATCAAGAGTTCAGCCGCACAGCGTCTCCACAAAGTTTTAGTTTGCTCTAATCCTAAGTAGTTGACAACCCTGTTAAGGTACAGCAAGTCCAAGCATCACTACCAATCCAGAAAGTACACTGCATTGTACTCTTGTATTTTGTAAAATAATTGTTAGAAATACTTCAGCTCTCTGGAACAACACTGAGGTAGCATCTGATTCTCACAGCCCTTCCAGAGTCCCATAATGACAACAAAAAACAGAATATCATAACGCCTTTAGTGAAAGCACCACTTCCAAAACCTCCTATTTAGTGGGAAGTGGGGGTAGGGAAGAGAGCTGACACAAGCACTGAACAAAATCCATGCATATTAATTCAGTCATGGATTTTATTCAATTGTCAAAACCTTTCAGATGGAAAATGATCCTTTAGGAAGCAGTCCGAGTGATGATTTCTTTATTATTTCTTCACAGCCACTCAATACAAAATACCAAACACAATTACAACAAAAAAAGTTGAATTACATCTAGTCCTCATCTGATCCAAAACACGTGCACAAACACAATAGGCATTAGTTTCACCACCCTGACAGAAACTGGGATGAGATGCTAAGGGTCACAGAGAGATGACAGCATTCATCATATTGAACTACTAGTCTTTTCAGCCCTTCAAACGTCCTAATCATAGGCACATTTGCAGTCATTTTGGTTTTCACATTCTATGGTAAGATGCAACTGTTTATTATCCATATGAAATCTAAGGCACCAGACTTCCCAAACACAGTAAAGACAAAAGCAGTAAAACAATAACAGTTTACAGGCCACTGGATGATTTCGAAACTTGCGGCCAAACCAACTATGAGCACAAGCAAATGCAAGTCCTCCACAGCGCCTGAATTGCACCTGTTGGTGTCAATGACTGCTTTGGCTCATCGCCAATAAAATTAACATCCTTTGCTGCCTAAGACTTTCTACTCACTTTACAGAGTTCAAGCATCTCGTACATAGTCTTCCTAGAAAAGTGCTGTAGCGCTTCTGCGGCTTACAGCAGGACAGGTGGGAGCAACACAATGGCATTTGCACCAAAAGCAACACAGGGCCAAAGCAGGCTCATCCTTTCTATGTCGCTTTCCAGCAGACTGCATTTACAGATTTCCATTACTATGAGTTTACCGTCCTGGAGAGTGTTGAAGAGCTTTGTCCAGTTTATCTCATTTACAAGACTGCTATGTTCTAGGTTGCTTTTTGTACTCTAAACATTGATTCTTCAATTTTCTACAGCCAACTCTTGCACGACAGTCAGCAAAAGAGCTATTTTCGGCAATTCGTTAACAGAATTCTAATATTATTGGAAAACCTAAACCGATTCCATCTTAGCTCAAGTTCTCTTAGACTTCGTAAAACAAATTGTTTTGAAGAAAAAAAAGGGAAAGTATTCACAGTATAAGAATGTAAGAAACTTTTACAGTTACTTCAGGAGCCACTCTCTAGAACATAAATATTCAGTAAAGGTTCACACCAATTATAGCTCTGTAATTATTTTAGATATCAAGTCAAATACTTAAGAGAGAGGGAATTATTAGTCTTTCAAGATTTTCTGTCATGCAGATCAGGTTATCACCTTATTTAGTTACATTTAACCACTGAGAAGAATTTGCTACAAAGATAAAATGCCTTCCTAGCATGAACTAGAGCTTTTGTTTTAATAGACTTGGCTAAGAACATCCAGGTCAAGGAGAACAAAAAAAAAAGAAAAATACGTTTGTGCATACGGTCATGAGGGGGAGACAGATTTAGATACTTGATGGACTAACACCAGATGATACACAGAAACGTTACTTCCTGACAAATAAATAAAAAAATAATAATAAAAAGAAATATTCAGTCAAAAAGTAATCTACGTTTATGATTCAGACCAACTTTACTCTATTGAGGCCCCATTCACATTACAGGGAATTTCAGCGAAGTTATAATTTTAAGATCAGACATCTCAAATATTCAAAACTGCCTTAGAGTGTTATCGTATTGAAAAACCACAAATACTGTAAGCATAGTAAACTAATGAACACTAAACAATAAGTAACATCAAAAATTGTTTTATATAGGGTAAGGCGGCAGCAGTGCAAAGAAAAGGTCATTTAAGCATCTATATAATCCTAATGAGTTCAGTGAGACTATGCAACAAGTTCCAGTACTCTGATGGATGAGGTAGTTGGCCTCCCACTTATCCAGTTACAAAAAAATATGCCAACACACTTCAGTTGACTGAATAAATTAATAGACCCAAAAGAGATGCTGAATTCCTTCCTCCTGTGGCTATTTCAATGCCTTAATGTTGGTAAAGCCCTAGAGATGCCTTTATGAAGCCATACAAGTTACTATTCTTGCACTGGTTTTTGTGATTAAGTTTAATGATGCTGCACTTCTGCATCTATAATCACATGCCTTAAAACAGCCAATTCACAGTAGCTCTCAGGTTACCATCCCAATCTCAAACACTCGGACACATGCTTAACTTTCCACTGTACGTTTCAAGTTAAACGTGTTTAGTGTTCACAAGAGAAGGTCTGAAAGGACACCCTGGTCCTCCTCCTTAAACAAATGGGGTGTATCTTCCAGCTAAACCATACGTGAATTTTAAGGATTCTTCCTCTTATCTCTCTACATATGCATCACGTTTTCCAAGTTTTTATTTAGCTTTCAGTGTCAGTTACTATTTTACTTATCCTGTGATAAGCCATGCCGGTTTTATGGGCTCTCTTACTTGTTTCTGTTATCCTTTATTTCAGCTATGCATATATCATCTCTTCATCTCTTAGCATCATCTGTTGCTTACTGTGACAAAGCATCTCTATTTTAATGTTGTCCTAAGTCATCACCTGTACTGTCTCCCACCATTTTTTTTTGGTGTGTGGATGAATTTTTATCAATGCAATAAAAGAAAACCAAAGTCAAAAGATGATGGCTGCCTTTTTGTGTCTTTTGGTTAGCATTTTCCTTTTTGTACCTTTATGTCACAGACATTTTTTGGATAAAAGTTTTTACCAAAAGTTCAAAGTGGCTGCTACTCTGTGCACACTCCTTGTAGGAAATTCAAGTAATTTTTGTATTACAGTTTATATCTTGATTTTTGGCTATCATTCTTAGAATGGGATGAATTAAACTGTGCTGCTACTGTCAGGAGCTAATGACCATGGCGTGTTACTACGCATCAAGATATCTGCATTAAAGATGCTGCATAAAAAAGAAGGGAGAAAAAACAGGAAGCACTTAGTCTGCGAAATACTGCTCTCTCTTCCTTTTTTTATCTGTGTTTTTTTTTTTTAAACAGATATGTAACAACACAAGTTAACTAATTTGGGCAAGATGCAAGGGTGAAGTTACATGAGTTACAAGCTGAGTCAAAAACTAATTACCACTAAAAGAAGATCTCACTTCCATTTTGTATCCGATCTATTTACCCCAATGTCAAACTGTGCGATTCTTCCATCTTTAGCTAGCTTTGGGGGTTTCCATGGGAGTCAGTACAAAGCAAGGCCTACAACTGCAGCTCAAGAGTGGAAATTATGGGAGACCTAGCCTGATTTTGAAATAAATGCTTCGTAAGAGAGTGGGTGAACGATTTAGCTGCAAATATAAAGAAGGACTTATTTGTACCAGCTCTGTCACCTGCCAACCAACATGTAAGCACTTGCTATTCTTTACTCTCCAGCACCTACAGCTGATGCTAACTTCAACTACACTTCTGTGTATTCAGACAACTTTGAAAGTCAGGTTTAGGCACCGTAGACACCTGTCATAATTTTTTTTACATGTAGAACTAAAAGTCTCCGTATTTTACTTTTCAAATTAGAGACAAATATGTAACCTTTCAAACATTTAACGCTCTGTGAGCTAAGAGAAGCATTATTATTTGAATGCAAATAGCCCTCTTGTCACACAAGAGAGGCCTACAGTTCCAAATTATTAACCTGAAACCTCATGCTTCGGTTTCTGAGATCCCCAATACTCACAGTCCAGGGCTGATCCAAAATTTAAGGGCCAAGGACTGACAGGGGGTAGACGGCACAGAAACTGAGAAGCCATAGTAATTCAGAGGTCAAGTAATCTATTTATTGAAAACCCGTACACCTATTAGGTACAATTACAGATGATTATAGCTTTCTTATCTGCTGCCAATCTAACACTACGGGTGTGCAACACAGGCCAGAGGGTTCAAGCGTGCAAAGGTGGCCGCCACCATTCAAGTGCTGACAGAGCACGGCCGGTGTCGCATCCCTTCCGCCTTCCCGACCTGCAAAACGAACACAACACCAACACGCCGTGAAAAGCATCACCGGAGCGGCGGCGGCGGAACAAGCCTGTCCTAGGCCGATCCGGAGCCTCCCCAGTGTCCCCCGTCCCCTCCCGTCCCCCCCGCCGGTACCGGGGAAAGGCCACGCACCGCCCGCACCTGCCGGCACCCCCGACCTCACATGGCGGCGGGCGGGCCCTGCCAGCCGCGGCCTGAGGAGAGACCGAGGAGGGGCAGGCGCCACCGGCCCGTGGCCGACATCACCGACGGCTGCTGGCCCCGGGGGAGGGGGGGACGGGGACGGACGGCAGGCCGCAGCCCCCCCCGCGCCCTGGCCGGCTCACCTGCACGCCCGTGTAGTTCTCGAAGAAGAAGAGCACCATGCTCTGGTAGATGGTGTAGAGGCGGTCGTCCACCTCGCGGTAGAAGCGGGCGGGCAGCACGGCGGAGAGCAGGCGCCAGGCGCCCCAGGCCAGCACGTAGGTGGGCGCCGTGCCCATCATGACGGCGGCGGGCAGGACGTAGCGCATGGAGTAGGTGTGCAGCACCAGCGACAGCAGCATCTTCCCACTGCCCCCCCGCCCCGGCTTCACCGGGACACCCACATGGGCAGCACCCTCACACGCAGCCCGCCAGCCACGCCGAACGCATGGCCCGCCGCGCCGGGCGCGCCCGACAGGCGGCCGGGGAAGCAGCAGGGGAAGCAGCAGCAGGCAGGCAAGGAGGGAGGCACGGGAACGGGCACCGGCTCAGGGCTCCCCCCGCGCCGCCTCCGCCACCATATTGCCCGGCCGGAGGAGGAGCGGCGCCGGCAGGAAGGCGGCCGCTCGGCGGCTGCGGGGGGACTTCCGGGAGGGGCGGGCGCNGCTCCGCAGCAGCAGCCACCGGGCCCCGTCCCCGTCCCGCCCCGTCCCGCAGAAGGGGCTGCGGCAGCCCTGCGGGGCCGGGGGGTGCCGGGCCGCTCTCTCACGCCGTGGCGGAGGCTGCTCGGACCCCGTGAGGCACCCGCGCTGACAGCCGGTGGGCTGTCATTAGCACCGTCCGTACGCACGCGTTCCGCGCCTGCAGCCGGCCTTGTGAGCCCCCCAGGCGGTCAGCACAGCAGGCACCGGCCTGCCTGCCGACCCTCCTCGGCCACCCCCGGGACCCGGGGGACAGCAGCAGCAGCCAGAGGCACTGGCTGCGCCTGAAGAAAATGACAGGGTAATAAGTTTCCCAGAGGGAGTTTCTTTCTAAGCTCTGGGCCACGGTGAAGTGTTTATTCCTCGTTTTTTTTTTTAAAAAAAAGAAGTTTTATCCTGAAGACTGGGAAGTTCTCATCCACAGAAGTGGATGTGCAACACCTACTGAGATGGGTTCCCTCTGCCGGGCTTTCACGGGGACCAGCTTTGTCCTTTGCTGTTGTTCACCTGTTGTGTTGGTGGTTTTTAATGGGTGTTGAAAATGGTAGCCTGGAAGAGTTCAGCCAAAGAACACTGGGGGAATGATAGTAGGTTGAACCACTGCGGCAAGGTTCTCTTCACACCACCTCAGGGGTCCTGAGCTCCGCGGTGAGAACTCATATTTGACATGCACCATAGCTTCTGTGTCCCTAAAGGGACTAAATGGTCTTTATTTCCTTCTCCTCTCCAGAAAGTGGGGCCGGGGAATCATGGCAGCTTTTCTGCCAGGACTCCTGGTCCTGATCAGGACCGGTACATTTCTGACTTCATGAGTAGCTGTATACCCTACCCTCGAATCGGAACAGAGGCGTTTTCCCCATCACAGCCTCTTCTGGCAGGGAATTTTTCTGCTCTAAACCAAGCAAAGCTAGGTTGGACAGAAAACTGAGGAGGAAGCTTCTGCTTTGTGATGCCTATGATGGGGCCACATGGAAGATAATGTAATTCGCCACGATACAGGGAGGAGAAAGTAATCCAACACAATACAGAGAAGGTAAAGCTGGTGCCAGCAGAGCAGAGCCAGGTGTGCAGGAAAGAGCGCTTTGATGTGGCTGGAAGGGATGGAGAGTGGATCCAGACCTGCTGCTTCCCAAAGGCAACTGCAGAGAGAGACTAGGATTCAGAGAAGCTCAGTGTGTTTGGCTAGTGAGACTGCGATCAGGAGTGGAAAAGGGAGATTAGCAGTCTGTAAAATAAACAGTGAACGAGGATTGGGAAATGGCAGAGGATTGGGGAAATACAGCGAAATTAAGCTGGCTGGGCTTAAAGGCAGAGTATGAGCTTTTGAGATGAGGGTAAAGACTCAGTGAACAGCCTGAAAAGATGAGTGGCAGTGAAAGAATGTGAAGGGAATAAATGAACTTGAGGCCTCTGATTCTGTGTATATCAAATCATATCTTTCCTTACAGGGCTATAAATTCACTCATACTTCTGAAGAACCTGCATTTTAAATGATGGCAAAACCTGCAGAAATGAACAATCCTTCCTGTGGAGGATGGTTTGGCGATCATTTTATAAATAAGAACTGAAGACATACCTTGAATGAAAAGGGAAATAAAATACCAAACTTACCAAGAAATAATGCACATTCCATGCACCAAATGCAACAGAAGTGTGGTGAAAAAGTGTTACCTGGTCTCATGGTTGAACTCAGCAAGCAGTTTAATCTATCCGTTTTTGATATATTTAAGTGGTTGACTTTGCAACCTTAATAATATTCTTTCAGTCTTCTATTTGTGGCGCCCTTTTGTATATGTGTTTATATACGTGTCTGTTCTACATAGGTGGCCTTTCCTGTCTTGAATCTAACTCACTCCTTTGCCCCAACGATAAAAATGAGGACTGAGATCCTTCAATTCGGTGGGCTTTTATATATGACATGTGTTTACCAGTTTTAGAATGGTTGCCTTCCGATTCCTTTGAATGTTTTTTTTTCATCCTGTATTATCAATGAGTAAGTAAGACTGCCTGTCTTTTCTGTGCGCTGTTTTATGTTCTGCATATTTTTAACATGCCCCCTCTTTTTTCCTTTTTGTTACTCTGGTGTTTAAATTTGTTTGGTTCCATTTGATGCTTTTTTACATTCTTAATCTGTCAGCGTCCCACACGACACATATGCGCATGTTCATACACTTTATTTCTGCTTTTGATAATTTGATATTTTGCACAGTCTCTTTTAATACAGTTTCCTCTCATTATCAAGGATACGTTATCAAATGTGTAGATACTGTTTCAGTTTTTAGTCACTTGGAAGGTTCAGTGTCTCCTGTACTAAGGCTTGCTTAATTTCCTAGTATAATTATACCGGTGTCATATGGTAATACAGTTGAAATGTCTGCAACTGTATGAAACTCAAAGTTTCCAATTCAAGAAATGAGTATGCCACGGTGATTAGATCTAGGACACTGCCACCACATCCTTGCTTCTCTTGACTCATAGGCACTTTTTATCCTAGATCATTCTGAATTTCGCCGCAGGAATCTGAATATTGGTCTTTCACATTCTAGACTACAGAGACAAAATAAGTAAGATGTTCTGATCTTCTTGCTACAATTTTTAATTTTTAGTTCTATGAAAGCATCAGCTCCAGTTAGACCTCCTTTGACCAAAATGCCGGTCTATCAGCAGAATTAATTCCTAGGCCTTTAACTTTCATCTGGAAGAAGCAAAATCATGCCGTTTAGGGTGATTAGGACTCCATTTACTAAATTAAGACTTCAAACCTCTTAAGGTATTATTTTCTTCCGTAGAACAACCTTTAAATTTAAAAGAATAAACAATCCTGTAATTTTGGAAAAAAGCATCAGTCTGCCCTGCCTAAGGAGCTCAGGGTGTTTGGTGCGAGCATAATTATTTGGTGTGAACCTGATTATTCTAGTGTTAAGTTGTTCTGTCAGTGGTTGTCACCTCTAAAGTGGCCAAATTCAGGAAAAATATCAGACTGACACCTTATACTGAAAGATACCAGTGACTGTAACTCTGGAAGGAACCACAGACTGTCACTACATGCAGACTTTAAGGGATTTTCTCATACTGCCAGTCACATGATGGTGTTTCACAATTCTGTCACGCACTGTAATTATCAACTAGACTAAGCAAAGCCAGATAGCATTAGATACAAATCAATCTGCCTTGAGGTTTAGAATGTAAATCTTTACAGATGATCTTATCTTCAACAATATCCTGGGAGGTGATGTATTGGTATTACCTCTGTTTATATATGTTGAGAAATGAGGCACAGCTATTAAGGCCAAAGGACTAGACTGAAGTAAGGGTTTAAGCACCTGAATTCCTGGAGTCCCGGACTCTGTGTGGGTGCCTAGGCTTTCTATGCAGTGCATGTCACGCAGAGAGCTAAGCAGCGCAGGAAAGGATCCACAGCAATCACCAGTCTGAGCAGGAATTGATTAAAATTAGCAGGCTCAATGTGTATTCGTATGAAGTCAGGTAAAAGGGGATGCTGAGCGTGCCGTTGTGGCCCAAGAACAGCCTCACGGGACCTCATTTCGGATTTCAGAAACAATTCTGTCAATGTGAGATCGACAAGCCACAGATCTCTCTGAAAGAGTTTGGTAACACTTTAAAATGTGTCCAGAGGAGATGCCAACATCACCTCCTCTTTCCATTCACATGGACAGAGTACTGGATTAGACATGGATTCAGTTTGTTGAGGGTATCAGACTCGTACCTCCCATCACCGAGGAGGATGACCTGCAGTGTAAGAATAATGAGCATCTCTCATGTTGAAGATGCATTTAATTAGCAATTAGTTAATGTAACATATAAGAATAATTAGATTATATTACTGGTAGACTAGTTTAGATTACAGTTAGACTAGTTTAGACAAGTAGACTAGTTTAGGTTACAGGTCCTCTAGATGTGTGCCTTTTCTTTAACAGTGGCCAAAACCTTCTGCATCTCTCTGTGTTTAGTCTAGGAGGTGAAGGCTTCCTTGAACCCTGCAATCCTCTCCAGTCTCAGGTGGGACTTGCAGTAGCTCTGGTCCATCCCTGACTCTGTTCTTGCAGGGCTTCTTCTTGTGCCAGGGGACTCCTTCGCTGCCCCTCACACAGAACATGATAAGGCTGTGCAACATCCAGCTGCTCCATCTCAGAAACTCATCTACATGCCTGTGCTCTACTTGTTCCATTCCTCACCCTCATGTTCTACCCAGAGACTGTGTCTTTCACCACTGGAAAATGGTGAGGAAGCCCAGTAGGCCAGCTTCTGTTCTGAGGTAATTCCGTGGCCCACAAGAGGACTTTCCATCTTGTGTCCCTGGGTGGAAGTGGGCACGGTTGTGTTCATGGTGTGATTTACACAGTCTTGCAGTGAAAGGGAAACTCAAATTCAGCTATACATCAATCGAGGCAGGTTTCAGTCCTTCTCTGCCTCCTATGAAATCTCTTCTTGAGAATCTGGCTATATTTTTTTCCTCTACAAGCCAATACAGAAGTAAGGATGAGGCAAAGATCTCCCATACTTCCTCAGCCTTCTCCAAGCCTTCTGTTTGTGGTTCAGGGTCTAGAGATAGATACGACTTCCATATGTACAGCAGTAATCACCAACAGATTTATGCTATGTCTACCTATCCATTCTGCCCTTTACCTGTACTGGCTTTTAGCCTCCACAACCACCTTTGGCAAGCAGTTGAATCATCTCCTTTTGTTTTGAACCTGCCTCGTTGTAGTTTCATTTCATATGCCTTGGAGCTTGTATTGAAAGAGACAGAAAATCCCTTTCTGCTCACTTACTTGCACCACTCGTGATTTTTACAGATCTCAGTAATATCCCCTCTAGGCTGTCTGTTTTCCAGACTGACTTCCACTCAGTTGTGCCCCATATGAAAGTTGTTCTGTAACTTCGGTCTTGCAAGCATAGTTAGCGTTACCTATGGCATTTGCTGACTTTTAAGATTTCACTTTGCGAGTGATTCTTCTTTTACCAAAAATAAATCCCAAAATTTCATGTGAGACATTATGGTCACTCTCATAGGATTTGTCCATAAAAATAACTTTCAGATTCTGTGTTAGAGGTCTAGTATAGTATGTCACTATTTAATAAACCAAACTAGTAAAGGAGGAAAAATGCACTTTGCCAATGGTTCTAAAATATATTTGATGACCCTAGAGAAATGGGAATTGTCAAGAACTTTTACAGATTGTGGAGGAAAGTGTGTTTTAATGAACAAAGACTCTTTTGCATCAAGCTGGATCCCTGTCACCTTTCATCTGCCTCCAAGTTTTCTCCTTCGTCTTGTTAGGGTCTTTACCCTGTTTCCTGCCTTCACTCATCAAACACTCAGTCTCCCTTCCAAAATGCATCCTTTGTTCCTCACTCTGCTCTGTCTCTACATGTTTTTTTCCAATCTCCTTCCCAGGCAAACCTAGCTAATTCTACTCCCATGACTCCTGTGCATCCCATTCACATTTCTCACACAATGTCAGTCTCTTTTTCCTCATGAATCCTAGTTTGCTCTTAATTTCCCTCGAGAGCTCCTAATCCTGTTATCCACTCTTCTGTATGTCAAAGTCTCCTTGCTTGAGCGATTCTAATTTTTACTTCCTGCCTACTTGGTCACAGTCCAGTCTTTCCTCAACAATTCTCAGCCACAGCTTCACCCTCGACCAGCAGTTTTAGTTTTGCCTTTTTCTCCTCCTTTGGTCAAGCTCTCGTTCCCTTTGTACGTAACTTGGGTGGCCTCTTCTGTGGCCCTCGGGTACCAGCAGGGAGAACACTGAAAGAATGGCAGAAATTAGGTACCATGGCACAGCCTGTTGCCTCCCTCCAGGTGGGCCTTGGGAATCCCGGAGGAGACTGAGCATGCCGTCTCTCAGAAAGTCTGCATCCATACAGCCTATTCAGTGAGAATTGGATTTGTGTGTTTTAGTTGGTAAACTCTGAGGTCTCTGTTATGCACGTGCAAATAGTTTTATCAAAGGTCTGTGACTTTGCCAAATTTGAGCAGATTTTCACAACAGCAGCAGAAGACACGTCCATAGCTTAAATGCTACTCACTACCTTATTAAATCTCAAGTTCCTCTTCAAAAGCCAAGAGTAATAGAAAAGAAAAAGGCTACAAGGATACTAATGCCGGCAAACCAGCATATTTTCCATAGCTACGTTCCCTAAAAGACCACAGTTTGTGAAATTTCAATCCCAAATTTTAAAATCGGCAAAGACAAGGCAACAAAGAAAAGCCCTGACATTTGAAATCAAAGTTGATTGATAAAAACGGAACTGACTTTAATACCAGGTGGTCCTACAGTTCTTGCCTACAATTAGGCCTGTGTTCAGAGTGGAAAACCAGCCGAAGGATGAGTTGATATTTACATACAGAAACCTAAGAAACCTAGGATCATAAAATACTTGGGAAAAGAGCTTTTACGGTGTGCCTAGGTATATATGTGGCTGCTCATGTTTAGCAGAACCAGGAAAGCCAGCTGAATTGTATATATGAGTGTTTAGGGAAGTTAGTTACCTCCTCCTATCTAAAGTTTTGGTTCTTTTCTACCCGCAACCACATACGAGGGCTTTATTCATGGCAAACCAGCCTTTTTGTATGGACAATATGCCTTCAGTATAAGAAGACTGTAGCACAGAAGTATTTGCTGTAGGAATCTATACCATTGCTGCCATTGATATGGTTAGTTAAGTAAGGTCATCCAAGACTGGCTGTGTATTATCTGTCTACCTTGTCCATGAAAGAAACAGGTAGGCTTGCTACTAAAGCTCAGCGGCTTTAGGAACATCGGGTTCAAGTCCTGAGCCCGATACAGGCTTCCTATCTGCTGTTGTACAAGTTATTTTGGTTTTTCGTTTATAAAATGAAAGTAATACTTATCTCACAAGGTCATTGTAATGGCAAATTAATTAAGTTTAGAGGAAGGATACTCTTGTGATTAAGGGGAGGCATGGAATCTAAGTTTGCCTCCTGACTGCAGACTTTCTGTAGCACCTGGCATAAGTTAGTTCGTATCTCGGTGCTTCAGTCCCTCTGGTGTAAAATAAGGACAGTATTTCCTCCCCACACCCTTTATTTGTTTAGATTGTGAGTAGAGCTGGTTGGAAAAATTCTGACATGTTTTTAATTGAGCTTTTGCTGACTCATCAAAATCTAGTGTTTCAATGAGAACCCTACCCAGCTTCCTGACAGCTTGCTGACCTGGTTCCTTGGCAGAGATCTGGGAAGTGCCGGGAGCCGTGGCTCTCAGGGCTTCCAGGCTCGTTCTTCCTTGGTAGCTGGAGCTCTCAGTGTCCACAGCTGTGGGGCAGTCTGCTGCGTGGGGGCTCCCAGCACTCGTGGCTCTGGGGCAGTCCACCTCCAGTTCCCTGGAACCACAGTTTCACGCCTTTTTTTTTTTTTTTCCCCCCCCCCCCCCCCCCCACCAAATAGGGGATTGTTCCCAACAGAAAGAAACCATATTCTGAAATAACACAGTCTTCCACAAAACAAAGTTACCCTTCTCTGTTCAGCTTTTCAGAGCAGGACAGTCTTCTGCTTTAATGCTGGTATGTTGGATAAGACAAGGAGCAGTATAGCCCTCTGTTTAAGAAGCAGTAAACCATGTAGAAAGAGGGCTGACACAGCAGTTACAGTTAGTCCTTTCACTGCCTCCCACAATACTTTCGTCACAGTTTCCAGTCTCAGAACACTAGACACGTTGCTCAAGCCATTCGCCTGCAGATGGGACCCTGGTGTAAGAACAGAGCTGCAAGCAGTTGGCGGATCTTCACTCTATCTGCTCTCTCTAAAGATGATACCCTTACCCTGTAAAAGGAAGCTGATATCCTTAGCTGACATTGTAATGCCAAAGAAAAAGGGTAATATGCATTAATATATCCAGCATCAGCAAAACTAATCTCTGTTCACCTCCAAAGGAATAATCTGGGACGTACAGCAGAGACTTTACAGAAGATGCACCCGTGCAAAGTCACAATTCCATGTGTGTTGACCTGTAATTTGTGAATGAATAGATGTAACAGGGCAGACGGTTGCCCCCTCTTTGGCTATAGGCCATCTTTATGCTGCAAAGAACTACTCAAGAAGAGAAAAATAAAACAGTTTATGTACAAATATATGCATGAAAGCAGCCACCTCAAGGCTCAAAGGCATTGACGGTGACATTGACAGGCCCAAAATGTCTGTTGGTGACATTGGTAGTGACTTTCCGTCTTGAGACAAAATCATAGAAGTGCAAAACTGATGCATCTCAAGAGATTATCAGCTTCAGGCCCCTTGCATTAAGGAAAGCTCAAACATACCTAATTAGTCTTTTACATCTTTCACGAAGGTAATTACCAGACTTCTTCCCTGAAGTCTCTTCAGTCTTCTTCATCCTGGAGCAAACAAATCTAATTTCTTCAATCTTTTATGTCTATTACACAATATCTAAATCTCATCTCATATTACTTGTTTTTTTCTTGACTCTCCCTGGTTTGTAAACTCCTTAAAGACCAGGTTTGAAAACTTCCCCTAGACAGAACAGAGCAGAATAATTATTTAATGTTTTACAAATGCTTTTGCTTGGAGACGTAAGAACCAAGCAGCCAGAAAGGGAGAACCAAAGTGATAAACCATGTGTGAACACCCAGGACCACTGGTATTCTACTTGAGAGGACATTCTGAAAGGAATAGTATGTAAAAAAAAAAAAAAAAAAAGAAAGAAAAGAAAGAGCAGTGTTGTTTTCTCAAGGGGGCTGCAGTATAATAAGGAAGAACAATCTGACACATATGGTTGGACTCAATGATCTTAAATGTCTCTTCCAACCTAGGCGATTCTACGTACTATGGACTGTGAAACCAAGGACGTAACATGCCATAGACCTACTCTTTGTGAGATACACCTAGATCCTCCTCTCATACACAGTCATTTCAAGTATCTTTCCAAAGTTCTGGAGAAGAGAATTTAGAAACATATCTGGGAATCATCATCACTGACTGCAGAAATTATGTTCTTACTCCACAGGGGCCTTCAGGAAGCTGCCACGCTGGTATAATGATTAGTAATATAATCCAGAGTAAATGCAAATAAGTTATCCAATTCTACTTTGGGCAGTACACAATTTATTCATTTCTCATTAACCTACTTGAAATGCCTGAAGGAGGAATTTATTGACTTTTTAAATTACTGCTCATCTACCAACAGGTCTGCTGAGGATAAGCAGAATGTGCTGCGTGCATGGAGAAAACAGCATTGATTCTGCAGCTTGCAAGGTTTCAGTTTTATCAATACATGGTACTATATTTAGGAAAGGCATTCTGGATGGTCTTTCAGTCTGACTTCACAGGACTTTAAAATCTATTTTTGATGGAAAAAATTATTAGAGACTAAAGTTGCTGTAAAAGAGGATAAAATGCAAATTGCATTTGGCAGCAGTAGTTCGTGCCAGACGAACTTGGTTTCTTTCTTTAATAAGCTAACTGAAAAAATGCAATAGAGTTGTCAGCTTCTGTAGAGGACCTGATACAGTGCCAAAAGGAAAATTATTAATTAATGTGGGGAATCTGAAGATTAGTGTTAGAATTGTAGGCAAGGTGAGGAACTGCCTAAACTGGTGTCAAAGTGGAGTTCCTCAAAGACTGGTCTTGAACCTCATGCTGTTAAATGTTTTTTTTTGTGATGAGTTTTTGCCACAAAAAAAAGGTAGGTTTGTGCTGTTGTTATTTCCTAATGGCACAAAGCTGAGTAGCTGGGTGAGGACATTGGAACATTTGCTGGTAAAGGCAATGGCCCATCAGACTAATGCCTGGGGTGTGCTGGTTCATGTGTGGACACAATGAAATTATTATCAAAACTATGGGCCTACATAAAGAGAAGTAAAGTATCATTCCTTTTTTCTAAGTTGCTTACCTTGTTCATTTTGACCTGGCTGATGGTTAAGCTAGAGGCAGGCGTTCTGGAAACATGGCTGAGGGAAAGCTGCAGAAAATTAGCCTTACCTTTTATCTTACTGTTTTTATCTGTTATCTTCTTTGCCAGTTCTTTTTCTTAACCATATTGATTCTTACATTAATATATTAGGTTATAATTATATCATATATATGATATAATTTATTTATTATATCTATAATTCCACTATATATGATATAGGGAATTATTTTTTGCTACACAATTACATTTGTGAAAATTACCTCAACGCTGCCTTTTGTAATCCTGTGGTGATGTATTATTGCAATCTAACTTTGCAGCTCACTTCTAGCAGAAGATACTGGCACATTTATTTAACAGAGAGTGCATATTTTCCTTTCTGAACTAATAAGCAAGGTCACTGTAACCTTGCTAGGATAGTAGAGCATTTTCTACTTATCAGCAGAATGATACTGCAGTTCTAGTGTATCAAATAAACTTCTTAAACTTACATCCTTCCCTCTGCAGTTCCGTAAAGGCGAAACACCAAAGGTTAACAGGGTAGATGAGAACTGGAGAAATGGAAGCGGGATTAAATGTAATTGTGCAAAATGCAAGTTGATGCACTGATGGTATTTCTGTTAGACGATAGAAGCTTATCTCTTGGAAATGAGAGCTTCCTAATAAGCGTAGAGAGCCAACGAAGCCGAAGTAGTTTTAAGATTGAGCTTGATAATTTTGTGAATGGATTATATGACATGGTTCTGAGATAGCAGATGACTGGAATTTGATGACCCCAGTAGTCCTTTCCTAGTTTGTGTTCCTTTTTTGGTGATGGTACTGCTGAGGGAAGGGCCAGTTGTCTCTGGTAGGATGGAGAGGTGCATGCGAGAAGCTGTGAATTACATTAGCGGATAAAAGTTTCACCTGTTTTTCTAAAAGACTGGGGACTACGCAAAACCCCAAAGAAACAAAGTTTTCAGGCGTATGTGAAAGAAAAGGCTTTCAGTCTCATAGGTTATGTCTATGTTGTCGTTGTGACTCATGTCAAGGAGTGGGTCTTGGTCCCTAGGCCAAACTATGTGCGAAAGGAAATGGGGGATCCCTAGCGATGAGCACCTGGTGCAGGGCCGGCTACGGGGGAGTGGAGCAGGTAGTGCGAGAAGGGTGTTCTGCATCTGTGCAGGGTGGGGGTGTGCACATTAAAAGGTTTGCCTAAATCAAGTTTTCGCAAAATCGGGCTGTCCTTAAGTATAAGGGGTAGTCAGAAAATAAAGTGTTTATTTCCAGAGATTTACAGGTTGTTGAAAAATGCCTGGCTGATAACCAAGGGATCAAAAAGTCTGAGTCACAGGGATGGGATTTGTATGCAGTGCATATATAAGCTCTTAAAAACCCAGAAACTTAATCTCCCAGTTACTTGGGGCAAAAACAGGAGGAGAAAGAAGTCATGTATCATTTTTGTAACTAGAAAATCCTTAAATTATGCAGGCAGAACAGCAGGATTAAGATTTGCTTTCTGAAGTATAACTATTACTTATCCAAATTTATCCTGGGACATTTACTAGTGGGATATAGTAGCCAATTACAGTATCAACAAAAATACACACATGAGATTTCCTGGGTTTTGTTGTAAAAAATAAGGGACAATATTACATTAACAGATATTTGAAGCCAGGCATTTATTTCTATATAAACACACCTTATTTTAGTCAAGCAATCATTTAAACAACTTGTGTATCCTTTTAAAGTAAGAATAAAAATATTGTGCCCCCAAAACTGAGGAATACCATATTCTCATTACTCACCAGTTTAAAAGTGGATAATACTATACATCTCTTTTACAGACAGACCTTTTAGGAGAATACATTGTCTAACATTCACAAATGTAAAACATTTAAATGAAGAAAAGAATGAATGGAATTCCCTTCACGCAATTATAGCAGCATAATTAAAGACAGAATATATATTAATCATTTCCTTTAAAACCAAAAAGGAACTTTGAAATCCCACAGGTCATTAAGTTGGCAACTCATTAAAAACAAGACATTTCCCATGCAGCAGCACAAGTGTACTTCTTAGTTTCACAGAACCCCGTCCTGTAAAACTAAAGTTAGGTTCATAGGAAAAAAACTGGCTGTAAAAGTGCTGAATACAGTTAAATTTCCAACCTTCTCTTTTAATAGGGATAGAGGTATATGAACAGATAATTTCCAAGATGTTTCATCAGTCAGTACCAGCACAGCAGATAGGTACCAACTTTGCTTTGAAAATAGAAAAACAGAGACAAATATGAGCAGATCCTGTACTAACATTTCCGGCTGAAGGGGTCCATTTCCAGTATTATCTTGTGACTTCTTACTTTCTGTCACTGCAGGGAATAATGTCATCAGCCTGAGCCATTTACCAGAGTCCTGAAAGCTTACCCAGAAACACTTTTCTCACGGGAACTTGCTTAGGGAATCTCCAAAGCCCTAATTGTTTCAGTGTAGAGAGCCTCTGCGGTTACCACTACCTATGAGAAAATTAAGAGGCTATTAATGTATCATTGGCCAAATCCCAGGTACAGTCAGGAAGACATTTCTACTTGTTCATATGATTGCAGGAATTTATGTCAGTGGCGGCCTTTTCTCGGACGTGTTTGTCGTTGGTCACAGACAACAATGGTGAACTGAACTAGATGTTCACTGAGTTATTCCAGGGTTTTTCCTTGCAGGCAATTCTACAGAAGCAATCATTTTAAGTAGGATTTCATTAGACATACTGTGACATATTTTGATTGTATTCACGCTGGGTGAGGAATGTCCCTTTTCCCCCAGTTGGGTTGAAGCTCTGAGTGCCCAGCTCAGAGGGGAAGGGGCTGTGGGAAGTGATGACATTTGCTGTAGCTCAATTATTATTAATCCTTCTCTGCCAGCGACACTGTGAGTTGGGTGGCGAGGGCATGGCGGGCAGAGTAAACCCATGGAAAAACTGCAGACAGAGCAAGCCTTTCCATGGAATCTGTGGAGTTGGATAGATCATCATGTCAGCAACCACACTTGACTGACAGGGCTCACCTCACCTCCCTGCCCGGTCTACCCAGTCCAGCAGGTTTAAAGGACTTTGCAGCTCCAGGGCAGCACACGTCCTGCCTCTGCAGTCTTGCAGGTAGACTTTCTCACTGCCAGGGCGAGGTGGGAGGAGGAATGTACTCTGAAGCAATACAAACCTCCAAGAAATTGAATTAATTTTCCCCACCCAGTTTTCAATGGCAGGCTTGCCGTTTAGGAAAAGGGATGCTCAGCAGTCTCATGAATTGCACCCAGTAGAAACTCTCATGCTAGTCTGTCGCGATCTAGCACTAAGACTTCTGATCCTCATGAGGCAATTTCACAGTATACCTAACTTGATGGAGTGGGCCCACTGCCCGCAGCCATGTCCTCCCACATTGCTTCCCTGAGGTGGGATTTAGATACCTGCGCGACCACAAGTTGAACCTGATTGAGCAAGTGACTCCACAGAAAACTAACACAAGAAACAAAGGGTAATCGTTGTCCCAAATCGTCAAACGGATCTGTCTCAGTGTGCCCATGCTGGACTGGGTTCCTTGCGGGGGAGGCGGTGGGACCACCCTTTTTGGTGACAGTCAGCAGTCACATCAACTTAGTGTAATCTCACTCCCCTGGCTAATAGTTTCCTTGTAAGAGGCAAGAGGTTTAGGTTCCTTTCCACTTGCTGCAGATTTTCCAGGGAGGCTGGTGTCCATGTTCCCGTTTACTGAACTCATCAGCAAAAGCCTCACTGGTGCCAATGGGAGAGAATTTGAGTTCTCAGACAGCATTTCTTTTAACATAGATGAGTGAGGGAAAAGTGACTGAGCTTCCTCCCTTGGAGTGGAAAACAGAGGAGAGTAAGATGTGAAAGGAGCAATTACAAATTAAATGCAATTTTAAAAATAGACTATGAAATTGCTGGGATTTCACCTTGACTGTATTATAAGATCTTTGACAGTGACCATGCTGAAATTCATGGAGATTCTCCTTGTGTTGAGGGAAATTTGTATTCTGTCAGTTTGCTGTCACCCAGATACATTTTCCTCGCTCCATTTTGCCAATTTGAGTTTCCTTTTTGCATTCAGACAAAGATTTCTTTCTCTCTAAACATTGCTTTTACTGCCTTAGGAACATTGCCAAGCTTGTGCCCTTTTTTATTCTTTGCAGCTAGGCTGAAGCTTTTAATTCATGATATTTAAATAACATTTCAGCTTGATCACTTAACTCTTTCCCAGCTCAGCTTACTTCCACATTCAGCTGCGTAGTAGAGCTTACCTAGAACACTGTTAAAGCTTCTCCTTGAACCAAGACCCTTTAGCTTATTACTTCTGTTTGGAAAACAGGCATTTGGCCTTTTGGGTTCTCTGAGAACTTGCTCCATGCCAAATGGGAGCAGCATTTTGAGTTGAATCCATTAAAGTGAATTGCATTATAACCTACAGAGGTAGGGATGTGGAAAAGAAAAACACTGCACAGAAGGGAGATGAATGAAATTGCGAGTTCAGAGGCCACGGCTCATACTATGACTATTTAAACGGATGCTTACCAGTAAAGGAGTTCCACTTGAAAAACAAGATTGGAAGGAAAAGAAACTGGGCCGAGGAGCACAAGTGCTTAGGGAGTACTTTGTGACAATAAGCCAGGAACTGTGACAATTCTTTTCTTACACACTTAACAGAAATTTCTGGGATTATCCCACGTAACTGCAAGTGCAGCGTACTGCTTGGTGCATTCTCGGTGCTCTTTCCAAGGAGGGAGGAGTGTCGTGTATCAAAAGTTGTGGTTATTTCTTTAGCTTTGTTTGGGGCTTATGTTCCTACTGTCATAACACTGGAATCATTTTGCTGGTCTGCTGGTGTAGGCATCTCAATTCTGAGTCAAAACTGCCCTGAATGAGGGTGTGTGCTGGCCACTACCTACTCTCTCTCATCAAGAGATCAGGCTTGTCTTTTATCATTAGCCATGGAGCCATTGCTTCTCTTTTCTTACAGTTAGCTTTATATCGAGGTAATCTGTAATGAGAAGAGTGTTTTTAAGCGGACTACAGAGCACTCACTGATTGGATGATTTCTTTTTGGTTGATCAGCTGTCATACAAAGGCCTGTTATGTTCCCACATTCTGTCTGCAATGGATTCAAGAAAAAAAAAATATATATGCAGTCCCCTCCACAACGTGCAACTACCAAAGTCTTCAGAAGTGTTGTGAGAGGTGGCCATGCAGAGAGCTCTCTGTTCCCATGCGCAGTCAGATCTTCTCTGTTATAAGAAATTTCCCATTAGCTCAACAGTTTTTTTTATCTGGACCAACTAAAATTAAGTCAATGAAAAAAGGAGGTATTTGTGAAGTGAGCATTACTCCACTCAGCGCTTGAGCATTTAAGTGGGTGCAGAGTTTGCATACCATGTAACAAATCAGCAAACAGGCTGCGGTGGTAATACTTGTGGAAGCTTTGGCTC
The DNA here is from genome assembly GCA_013398295.1 of Chionis minor. NCBI lineage: Eukaryota > Metazoa > Chordata > Aves > Charadriiformes > Chionidae > Chionis > Chionis minor. Next base: position 1,592 of record VZSF01003478.1, on the reverse strand, counting down.
TTTTTAAGGAATAAGCACCTTGGTTTTGCTTACATCACAGAAAATTTGCATTCGTTTTACGTGCAACTTTGCCAGTGCATAGACACACATTTAAAACTACTTTGATGCAGAGCATCAAAAGAAAGCAAGTTTGAATTTCTGGAGGCATCTCAGCTTGATTTTATCTACGCTAAACCTTTTCACTGTGCTCTTAGTATCAGCCATCACACGCTTTACACCTTACACGATGGAGGTTCTCTGAGTTGCTGGAGTCCTGTGGGGTTAGGACTTTCTCTTCTCATGCTCCTTGTTTACAGAAGTCATTGCCATCTAATATTAGGAACTCAACATCCCTGCCAGTTCCTAGGCCCAATTTAAAAATGTTTGTTTTGAATCTGGTCTTCCATTACTGCTCGTCTAGATTTTTGTATACACGTAAGCCATGCGTAAAATGGTCTTGACAAACCACTCTGTATTTTGAAAAGATATAATGGCATAATGGGATTTTTCTGTTTTCACAAGAATGTTTTTCCGGTCCACTCAGAATAAATGGTCTGGGTCTGAGCTATTCTACTGGCTAGTGCTTCCTAAACTTTTTGTGTGAAGCCATTCCCTGTACCTGCATCTTGCAAATACGTGGTTTTTAGGAGACACATGATCTGCTGTCACTGAGTGAATAATTCATCATCCTTTGTAGTGATAAATTCCAGTCTTTTCTGATCAGCAACTTCAAATACCTCCACATCAGGGGTAAAACTGGAGGTTTTAAAGGGTTTTAAAGCTTTTTAAGTGAAAGGACTGTGGGGACTTAAGGCAAGATAAAAAAGGCAACATGGAGGAAATGAAGGACAGAATTTGCCATGAGGTCAAGTTTGGTTTGGGGTTTTTTTTTTCCCTTTTTTTTTTTCTCCTTTTTTTTCTGCTCCTTCAGACACATCCGCTCCCAGCCGTGGGCTGACCAGCTTTCCCGTGCTGAGCTCATTTCAGAACTCCTGTACTCTTTGCCAAAAAACCCAAAGTCCCCCCTCCCCAAAAAAACAAACAAAAAAAGGGAATTCCTCTTCGTTTTCACTGCCTCTGGTGCGCCTGCTTCACAGGATGCGGTGCCAGCAGTGGCTCTGCTGCCATGCAGGCAGGCAGCAGGCAGGCAGGTGGCAGGCAGGTGGCAGGCAGGTGGCAGGCAGGTGGCAGGCAGGTGGCAGGCAGGTGGCAGGCAGGTGGCAGGCAGGTGGCAGGCAGGTGGCAGGCAGGTGGCAGGCAGGTGGCAGGCAGGTGGCAGGCAGGTGGCAGGCAGGTGGCAGGCAGGTGGCAGGCAGGTGGCAGGCAGGTGGCAGGCAGGTGGCAGGCAGGTGGCAGGCAGGTGGCAGGCAGGTGGCAGGCAGGTGGCAGGCAGGTGGCAGGCAGGTGGCAGGCAGGAGCAGGCAGGAGCAGGCAGGAAGGCAAGCAGGCAGCAGGCAGCAGCAGCAGGTAACAGGCAGGCAGCGGGTGGCAGACAGGCAGCAGGCAGCAGCAGGCAGGAAAGCAGGCAGGCAGCAGCAGGCAGCAGCAGGCAGGAAAGCAGGCAGGCAGCAGGAGGCAGGCAGCAGGCAGGGAGGCAGGCAGCAGGCAGGAAG
>VZSF01003476.1:164165-293155 GCA_013398295.1 Chionis minor | reverse complement strand
CTAACCATTCTATGATTCTAATTGTACTATTTCTAAAGTTATGTACATTTTTTCACTGTATGCTGCCATCTGCTGCCTCGCTCTTGTAAATGAAGGGTACTGGAGAGGGACATCAGGCGCTTACACCACGTCAGGCAGTCATGCTGATTAGAACATTTCGTAGCTGAACATACAGACTTTTCATCTTTACAAAAAAAAAAAAAAAAAGGAGAAAGCTTTTCACCTTGTACAGGTGTATTCTAGATACTTATAACATGATAGACCAAAGGTTGACAGTTTTCTATGGGAAAGAAGTTTTAATGGAAATTATAGTGGATTTGGATACTTTTAGAAATGATAAAAAATTTCCACTTAGTCCTAAAAAGAACTGTTTTTACAATAACAGAGGGAAAAAATAGCTCTTAATGGATTTAAGGTGCTTGGAAGACTTCTAGATTAATCCCTTGAACTGTAAGTTTCACATTAGGAATTCCTCATTTTATACTCACACATGCAATAATTTACTTGTACGTTAAGTGTTGGTATTAAAAAAGGTCATTCCCCATTTTCAGCCAACTTTATAACTGCTGACACAACATAACATCACACCTGCACATATACCACCACAGGAGGCAGGTGGGACCGAGAGCATTAAGCCTGTTATGCTGGAGTGGTTCCTCTTGGTATGTTGTTTATTGCTTCTAGTGGACCCAACTGGGAGGAAAAAATACTGAACATTGCACAGCCTCCCTGGAAGGTAATGTCTGTTGGTTTAGCAAAATCCAGAGTAGTTTTCATTTTTCTCATTTTATTCAAGCCTCTTGTGCTTGAGAATAGGAAACTACTTCTCTGTAAGAAAAAATCACAATCAGCTAATAATCATACTTGAAGTTGGCAATATCCAAGTAGTTTAGTAGAAAAGCGTGAGCAAGGGTGTATGTATATTTAAAGGTATCATGCTTAAACGTATTACAACCTTATGGTTAAGTCTGCCTATAATCTAACAGGCTAAGAGGTCAAAATTCTCCAAGATCAGCTCAGACTTGTGACCAAATCTTGCATGTTATCTGGTTGAGCCAAAAAAGCTGAGGGAATTACCATTTCTGGTCACTTATGGGAATATTACTGTGGTAGGGAATCTAAAAAGTTCAGTCTGGGCTCTCTGACATCCTGATTGCATTTGGGCCTGGGAAAGACGATTCCCAGACCCCTCAGAATGGAGGGGAAACCCATGCTGTACACCACTGCAGGTCAGACTTGCTGACACTTGGAATCAAATCTCTTATGTTCTTGCACATCAGCATTGGGGTTATTGGTACTGACGTATCTATGTTTGCGAAATGGAAACAAATCTCTGACTGGAGGAATTTTATTGTGTTGCTCTCAGGACCAATATCCTTCTATGCAGCTTAAATTTAAATATGTAAGGCTTACTAGCAGGAAATCATCTATGTTGTTGTTAAATGATCATGAGCAGATGCAGAGAAAGAGAGCTTTCCAGGTTCTTTAAGAAGAAATCATATGCACTTTGATCATATGAGTTATACAAAGTCATGCAATTTAAAATATCAGCCTAAGTGTAGTTTGTTCCTTTAAACCTCATTCTGCAATCGGTTAAATGTATATTCTCACAGGAATAAATCAACAAGACTGTGCATGTCAGAAGTGTCATGTCCATGGGTAGGTGGATATGTTTTCTGCAGAATTAAGGCCTTGTGTCACAGCTGAAAGGTGTAATGGTCAGAATGAATTACCACTAGGACACAGAATACTCCTCCCAATGCCATGTGCCTGGTATCTTAAACATACAGAAAAATCATAAGTGACCATTCCCAAACATCAGGAAGCTCCCCTCATGCCTACTATGACCATATTCCAAGAGCTGACTCGTGCTCCGTTGATTTATAAGTAATGGCTGTGTACACACTCGCCACAGGGCAGCCTGAGTTTACGTTCACGCTCATGATACAAATGAGTTCCAAACACACATGTGATGTCTAGAACTGCTAGGGCCCCATCTTACAAAATTCAAGAGGGTCGGTTCTTTGTGTCCATTATTTGACTGCCGCAATGTACCAGTTAGATAACATTGTGACTTCAGTCCTGCCAAGTACCGTGGTCTAAAAATGTGTCTAGCTTCTGTATAAAAATGATGGTAGGCTAAATCTTAGTGAGGAAGGAATACAAGACTATCATAAGAGCTGGAATGTGAAATACGAGAGTTCAAGCTTTTACCCTAAATTACTGTGAAACGGGGAAAAAAAATATTTTCTATTTAGCTTATGAATAAAGAAGCTCTGGAAAAAACATATGACTAATAATTAATTACTCAGAATATTCCTTTTGGATTTCAGTACTTTTTCAAAACTAATGACTATGATAGCACCTCACCAACTTATGATTCTCCCCTCTAATCTACTGCTATGCATCCCAGGATTGTCAAGGGAACAGCTGAGGCTTGTTCTAGGAGCAAACTAGATATTAGCAAAAACTTTTAGGAAATATTGTGAAGTTTGAATGTTACTTTTAGGTAAATTTACCACTATTTTTCATGAGAAGTATGCCTTTTGTTGCGAAACTAAATAAAGAATACGGCTTAAATATTGCAAGAAGCATTTGTGACCATAGGTCCTTATTCTGAGTAACATAGTTCAGTCCTTGTTATTTGAAAACTGGTATTAACGAAGATTCATGTGACAGATTACTGACTTGGGTTTTGGGGGAATGACTGTTCTATATAGTATCTAAAAAACCCCAAATATTGCTATGCATAAATAAATCTGGTTTAATTAGTTGTTAGTCTATTTTTCAGTTGACACTTAGAAATGACATGTTGTGACTTTGATAACCAGATGCTTCGACTGAAAAAAAAAGTGTAAGTGAACATTTATAAGTCACCTGTTGACTAGACTGTTGTTCCCAAAGTGTTGTTTATATGGTGAAAGGAAAGAAATATGTAGACATCAGTTTGCAAGTGGAAAAAAAGTTGGTTTATTTACTATCCATGGATAAAATCACCTGTTCACCTATTTACACTCCTTTCAATCAAATGGGGGGCCTCTCGTGATGACACACGTACTGCCAGGTGCCTTGTCTTCCTCCAGAGGTTTGTGGATATGCATATACTGTCTCATTTGCTAGCACCTTCCAGGTGAAAATTGTGAAGAAATGACTGACTGCTTCTAAAAACTATTTGTAACCACTAGGTTGCACCCAAAAAGGGTTAGCTTAAACATTATGGAGACAGGAACAGTGGGTGGATATTGACATTCCCTTAGTTTAAGATAAAGAGCCTAAATAACTCTCAAGACATAGCAAATAGCAAATTTTAGATGGGCATGCATCAACACTATGTCGAATATGCTGTTCTATCAGCCAAAGGCTGATTTTGCAGACTAGCAGTGTTGAGGACAGGGATCCAGTCTGCTATATTAGATACAAATATTTTTGGGTGAAGGAAGCAAGCAAAATCACAATTTGTGTAAACTTCAGTGAATTTGCACTTTAAAAAAAATTTCAAAGCTTATCTAAAAATGTTGTTCATAAGTAAACCTTTCTCTCATGTGAAATCAGTAGGAGAAGGCTCAGTTTCTCTAGCCATTCAGAAATGGCAGGTTCAGTAGAATGACAGAATATCAATGTGTCTTTTAACAAACAACTCTGATATGAAGCTGGTTGAGTCTGAATTTTTGAAAGTTTGCTGAGCTTTGCTTTCCATGGCAATATGTTCTGAATGTCAGACACTACATGAAATGTTCCCATTTTTTCTCCAATTTTATTGCCTGATAAGTTTAGTTCAAGTCTCTCTTCTGTGCTCTTCCATATGGACTGAGTTGAATCCTTACCAAGTTTCCCCTTTTTTCTTGAAGTTACTTAAATATGTTTAACTGTATGTCAGTATGAAATCTGAACTTTTTTCAGCACCTGCCAAGAAAAGCTTACATGACATTTATAGCATTGTGTTTAAAAAAAAAAAAAAAAACCCAACTTTGCAAATTTTCTCTGTCAGCATGTAATCTATATAGTGCATCCCTGCATTGAAGAATCATAGAATCACAGAATGGTTTAGGTTGGAAGGGACCTTAAAGATCATCTAGTTCCAACCGCCCTGCCATGGGCAGGGACACCTCCCACTAGACCAGGCTGCTCAAAGCCACATCCAACCTGGCTTTGGACACTTCCAGGGATGGGGCATCCACAGCTTCCCTGGGCAACCTGTTCCAGTGCCTCACCACCCTCAGAGTGCAGAATTTCTTCCTGAGATCTAATCTAAATCTCCCCTCTTCTAGTTTGAAGCCATTACCCTTCATCCTGTCACTACATGCCCTTGCAAAAAGTTCCTCTCCAGCTTTCTTGTAGGCCCCCTCAGATACTGGAAGGTGGCTATAAGTTTTCCCTGGAGTCTTCTCTTCTCCAGGTTGAACAACCCCGACTCTCTCAGCCTGTCCTCACAGTAGAGGTGCTCCAGCCCTCTGATCATCTTCGTGGCCTCCTCTGGACCTGCTCCAACAGGTCCATGTCCTTCTTATGTTGGGGGCCGAAGAGCTGGACACAGTACTCGAGGTGGGGTCTCACCAGAGTGGAGCAGAGGGGCAGAATCCCCTCCCTTGCCCTGCTGGCCGCACTGCTTTTGATGCAGCCCAGGATGGGGTTGGATTTCTGGGCTGCAAGTGCACATTGCTGGCTCATATTTGGCTTCTCATCCACCAACACCCCCAAGTCCTTCTCCTCCAGGCTTCTCTCTACTATTCTCCACCCAGCCTGTATTGAATCCCATAATCCAGCTCAGAGTTATTGTTGCATGCCTGAGCAAAGATGGACCAAATTTTTAAATCACTGTCAGTTAGAAGCCTGTGTGCAGAAAATTGCTGAAAAAGATACAAACTCATTCTTAATGTCTGTGGCATAAATTTATATTCCCTGAAGATAAACAAAGTCCACTAATCACTGAGCAGTTTTATTAATAGAATTTGTTGTTATTGTTGTTGTTTAAATTGCTATAATGCAGAAATGTATGCATCTGAATGGAGTTGCATTAGTTTCAGTATGAGCCAAGACTTGCAAAAGAGGTCACTGCAGGAGATGGTGGTTGGTATAGGTGAGGTAAACAGTAAGTAAGTAATCACTTACTACTTCTTAAAAACAAGGGATAATCTTTTTTAAAGCTTAAATCTGTGAAACTTACTGATATTTTGGAAGGCAAAAGTAAATTGGTCTCAAAAGCTGCTTAGATGTTTTTTGGGGAAAAAGTTAATAACCCGTCAAAATAGCAGATAGAAGCTTCTGCTCATTCTTGTTACAGTCTTACTGTCAGTGATGTGATTAAGTCCTTAGAGAGGAGTTGTATTTGACTCAAGAACCATTTTGCCAATTCTTCTGTTGGGCCTGTTGTTTGCAGCATGTGCCTGCCCTATAGCTGCCATTGGGATTGCCATGTTTTTACACATCTCCTCTAACCTACTGCAGGTTTCGGGGAGAAGAAAGTGATCTAGGTTGATCCAATACAACCATAGACATCCTCTGGACCATAGACAGCAGGGCATGGAAGCCCTTATATGGGCTATTTCTCTTGCATAGAGCTTTATCTCAATATAAATTGTCCTAATGACACTTGCCTTCTCTATTTCATGCCTGATAAAGCATTTTAGAGCAAGTAATAAATGCCAAGCATTACTGGGAAACTCTGTTGAAAAGAAGGAATCTGAAATGTCCTTTTAAAACTGTACTAAGATATATTGCATCAGTTATTGCATCTGTACATCTCACCATTTTTAGAATTCTGTTTCTTCAAAAGGAAATAATTGGAAGATATGGTGAAGGATTAATTTCACCACACGCAGAAGACTAGCATAAGGATTTTTAATGATGTAAGTCCTTAAAATAGTGTTGAAGAGCATCTTACTGTGTTGAAATGTGCTTCTGCATAAAAGCCTTTATTAAGCACCATGGAAATAGAAATATTCATAGATTTTTTTTTACTGTTTCTATCCTGTTCAGTAATAACTCGAAAAGATATCTCAAAATCTCCAGAGCAAAGGAAAGATGGTTCCAGAAAAGGTTAGTAGGTCCCCTTGGACAGTATGAAGGAGTGGAAAAAGAGAGCTGCTTGGAGACTTGCTGCAGAAAGCTGGGTTGCAGATTTTCTGGGAACTGGGGCTAAGGGGCTTTAGAGCTGTGAAAAAACTTGAACTTTTTGCCAGTAGACCAATAGGTGACAACAGGCTGCAACTTTGTTCAGTCCAACAGTGTTGCACAAGACTTTCAGCTAAGATAAACTGTTGTTAGATGCTGAATTGTTGGTTAACTTGTAATTTGCCAAGGGCAACTTCACTTTTGGTTTTGGATAGCTGTATGAAGAAATCCATTGTTTCTCTATCAGACTGTGAGTGCTTATTACATCTCGCTAGGAATTAGATCACAGGGAGAGAAGCACAGACTGAAAATCATCTTGTGACTGAGAGCCACAAGACCCTTACCTTATCCCTCAGCAATTCAAGAGAAAGGAAAGCTCAGAGTGGTTTGAAGATGGAGAAAACCCTGTTATCTCAGGAGTTCATTTGTAACGCAATGCTGGTTTAGGGGTGCGGCTGTGTCCCAGGCACTACTGCTTTCTTTATCCTCCTTTGTGTGACTTTCATAAGCAAAACATTACACACACAAGGAGGGCTTTCAGATCACTCAGCTGCCCCATGCTAGTATTGTCATGCAGAGCAGGTGAGATACACCACGATTGCAGGTATAGCAATCACATCCGAGCTGCTTAAAGGCTGCCAAGAAACCTACTGCTTTGAGCATCTGCTGTGCTGATCTCCAAAGTGATAATCATTAGTGGCCATTTAAACTGATATTAAAAATGTTGTCCCAACAAGATTGGCATTGTTCTATTTATTATAAAGTGGTGTTACTTACTGTAAAACTGTTTTCAACTAATCTCCTAATATTCATATTAAAAACTTTGGTGCTCGATGGGACTTTGGCCCATGTTGAGAAGTTATGAAATTTGAATGCCTTTTGGCAGAATTGTATATATAAAAACAGGAAAGGGCAGAATGATTTTAAAATGATGTTTTACTTCAGCTTACCTATGCCCCTGAATCTTTAAAGGGGTCTTTTTTTCTGTTTGTTCTTTTTTTTTTCTTTTTTTTTTGGCCTGTTTTTTTGTCTTTTTCCTTTTTTTTTCTTCTTTTTTTTTTTTTTAATTTTCTCCTCTTTTTCTTCTGTGTTTTTTTTTTACTTTTCCACCTTCCTGACTTCTCTTCTGGATTTGCATCTTGCATTAAAGTCAGGAGAGTTATTAACACCAAATGGTACCCACTCTGTTCCAAAGTACATTTTCTCTTCCCCGTGGTCCCCATAGTCCCCATGGTTCCCCATAGCTGTCTTTCACCAGATTGTTCCCAGCAAGATCACTGGCATGGTTGTACAGTCACAGCTTTGCTTATTCCTTTAAGCATCTGAATTACTCCTCTTCTTCTTTTATGCAGGTGGATAACATGTCTACCTGTGACTTGAACCAAGATAGAAGGAATACTGGCATTCATAGCAAACATAGGTATTAGATGTTTTCCAGGCCATGGACCAGTGCCTCTGGGGGACAAGTACATCAATAATAATTGTTGTTTATGTTGTCAGTCTTGTTAGTACTGAATTCAGCCTCCACGAATCCATGTCTCCACTTGCAGCTGTGGTTATTTTAAGTGTGCTATCAGCGAAGAGATTTTTGGGGGATTTGTGATGTCTGAATGTGCATTTAGCTGAAGAGGGAACATGCAAAACCTCAAGAAAGAAAAGCTGTATTAAAGGGGAAGGAAACAATGTAATATGTAAATATGTCTTTTGGTGAGAATTTCCTGTGTTTTATCTGAGAAAGAATTTCAGGCTTGAGTCCAAGACAAGCAAGGGAGCACAGAATGAGGGGACAAAGACACCGAATTTGAGTTATAAAAGTAGCGACAACAGTTTAATCACTCTACCAGTAGATGGAGAACATATGAAAGTAGATGCCTACACATGGAGAAGGAAGAAAAAACCTTGCATCAGCTTCTTGAATGGGGTGAGAGATGAAAGAAGAAAAAAACAAGGGGGGTTGGAGGGGACGACAGATTGCAAAGTAGGAGGAAGTTGGAAAAACTGGATTCCAAGGAGTAAAGAGGAAATGACAAGACCTAAATTATCAGCCTGGTCAAATCAGCTTGTTGATAGTGCATAAATATGTAAATTATCTTCTTTCATGCCTTGTACATGGTACTCTTCACTGCTGGAACATGGTTTGAAAACGTGGCATGAATAGTTTGCATTATTGGAATGGAAGAAATCCATGTCTGCCTTTTAAAGCACTTTTCCAGACACAGACATGCTGTGAGTGACATCATGGAAAACCATTTCTTCTTGTCCTTTACATACGCCCCTCTCATAAGGAATTCTCTTGCTCCTGCGCTCTCTCGTTCTCCCTGTCTCTTGCTTTCTCTGTGTCTCACTCTCTGCTATGTCTCACTTTGTGCTTTCTTTCTCTTCTTTNTTTTTTTTTTTTTTTTTTTTGTCTTCAAAGCCAGGGTGGGAGCAAGAGATCTGGTTAGTTCTCTGTTTAATAGTTGAAAGAGCTTGGTTTGGGGTTTTTTAATGCACAAAATTCCCCTCAGTGAGACATGCCACACATTCTGATCTCTCCCCTTCAGGCAGTTACACACTATTAAATATGGGGTTGGAAATGACACGCGTCTGGAAATACAGAAATGAAACAGCCTTCCACTTTCTGCACTGCACTATACAATGAAGGTGTTGTAAATTGTTAACTGAATGGCGTGGGCTTCTAGTTTGTTGGGCTTTCTATAAATAGAAACCGTACATTCCAGTGCGTTGCCCCTTTTTACTTTCTTCAGATTAACTACCATACTTTGAACCTTTCTGTGTTCTAACGTAGAGATTAGCAAAGTTTTTGGTTTGTCTGGTTTTATTCCCTAAAACATAGCTTGCACTCTGAAATGTTGTTCTATGTACCTTCTCTTACCAAACCATCTTTACAGTATTTTTGTACTATCCCTATTTTAAGAGAGAAGTAAAATCCAAACAATTTATAATGGTACTTAAACGATTCCCTGTACTCTACAACCCAATAAATGGTGAAATATGAATATTGTATATTAAATAACACTGCACACATTACGTGGAGGTTAATAGTTAACATATTGCCATGCAGAATACAGAAAGGCAGAGCGTAATGCTCGAGATGGAAAGCGGGGAGATCCTTCAGTCTTCCAAGTCATTCTGAACTTTTTGGGTTCCCACTCTGAGAAGACAGCGTTGTCTGTATGTAAATGGCATGAGACTGAGAAAGTTTATTCTTCCATAATAGTTTGTTAGGTGAACAAAACCCCACAGCAGAGGCAGCCAGTGAGGAATTACGGGCCATTGGGACTGAAGATTACAATGTGAAAACAAATTAGGATTTCGTTTCAGAGAAGGGAGAGTCGTAGATGACAGAATTAATCTCTTAATAATCCATGATCCAACAGAATGCTACCACTCTCTTTACAAAGCTGTAACTCTCAGTCCAGCATATTTTATATTGTAGTAGCATAGTCCTAGGAGTGTTCAACACAGTTTGTGAGTATTAATGAGTAAATGCAAGATTAGATAAATGTGAAATTAAATACACGGTTTCTTTAAAATGTGATGAGTTTCAGGGCACCCCAAATGATTGGCCAAGATACATCTGCTTGAAAGTCTGAAGGAACTTTAAGATAACAATATTTAAAATTCAGCATTTGTTGCAATTGGCAGGTTTATCTAGAAAAAGTGAAATTAAGCATAGACCTTCCAGCTGAACAAGAGCAATGAGTTTATTTTCACAATAAACTCACACGGTTGGTACGTTGAAGGAACAAAAAGTTCCGCAATTCAGTATCTCATTGGAGAATTATTGGGGAGATAGGCATAAGGCAGATAGCAAAACCATGCCAGAGAGTAATACAACTAATTTATATCTGCCTTCCAAACCATTAAAAATGAACTATATTGTCTCATTGTGGAGCTTTGCTGCACAGTCACATGCAATTTTTCAATCCTTCTTTTGCTGCTTTGCCAATACAAAAGCAGTTCAAGAAAGATCCAGTTTTGCTGCTGCCATCACTGAGAGATGTTTCAACATGCTGGGAGAGTTCAGAGTGTTTTGAGACCTTTATGTTCTTAAGAGAGGAAAAAAATCTTTCATGGGTTTCTCACATTGTTTAGAACATCCTGTGGATAATATTTTGGAAAAACAGAAATTGTAAAAAGGGAAAATCAGAGCACATAGAGTCTATGTTAAGAAAAGACAGAGATTTATTTTTAAAAATTCAGAGATTCTGGGTACGTAGAAGCCATCCTGCGCTTCAGGAGGATGTGAAATTGTCCAAAATTGTTTTCTTAATTGAGCCACTAATTAATAATTTCTGAAAATTACTATAAGGACAGATTTTTTAAAAACCGTTTAGATGTTCAAAGGCAGAAGCAGACAGATGATGAGCTGAACAAATACAAGGGAACAACCTGCCACTGACTGTTGTGAATTGCATCTCCTGTGACCTCCAGGACTAAGATGATTTCCAGGAAGTAAAACCCTTTTGCTGTATCTACTTGTGTTACCACGGTAGCTGAACAGCTTTCACCGAGTTTTATGCTTCTGAATTAATTTTGAAAATGTCTTGGTAATGTCTTGCCTATATATTCAGTAATCTGACTGTAGACACTGAAAATCTTAACCTGAGTGCTCTTCCAAAACTCTTTGCTAGAATGAGAAACTCTCCAGGAATTACCCCAGCTAAGGAAGCAGGAAGGCAGAAAAATGAAATTCTTCCTATGATTATTTTATTACTTGGTCCTGGTTGCTCAGAAAAGCGATAGGGAGGGAGGGAAGGGAGAATGGATGTTAAAATACATACTATAAGTAGGAAGTAGCTTCTTGCCAGTAAAGAACAGGGGAGAAGCACTAGGACTACTTAGCTGAATCTGACCAGGTTGACATCTCAAATTACACTGCAAGATGTCACAGGTCTCATATTAAATATTTTAATATAGAGAGCTTTTCTCATTTAGAGTTTACCTCTTTCAAAGAACTACAGACAAGCTTAATATTTTGGTTTAAGACATCTGTACCCTTTTTTATTGACATCTCTACCTATGATTACCTATCACTGGAAATATATAACTCGATAAGTATTGTGTTACAGCACTGAGGCCACCTCAATGACAGAAAAAACATCGCCAAGAAAAAAGAAGCCCAAGGAGTTCTATGTTCTCTTCCTTGAACTTTTAAGGAGGAAGAACTTATAATTTCTGCAAAAGCCCTAAGTTCCACCTTGAGAGAAAAATTCACTGAAAAATTTTCAGAAGTCTAATCGACTTTATATTAAAAGCCCTCTTTTGTAAGCAACTTGGACATTTGGGAGTCAGTGAAGGTAGACTTATAAGTACTTAGTTAAGTGGGCAGCTCCTCTTCTTTTCCTCTTTTTCTTTTCATGTTCCAAAGATATTTGCACTTTTCTGAAGTAGTTGTTCCCTTTATCCATCTGAAAACAACATACAGTACTAGATTCACAGCAGTTTTCTCAATTATGGGCTGGCGTTTGGGCACACATGGAATGTAGGTACTTTTTCCAAACAAAGTGCTACCATGGAGAATCTCTAGTAATGTTTCCCTGTGTCACGTGATATTTACAGAATTTTTTTCTTTTTTTTCCTTTTTTTTTTTTTCTGAATCCTTTGACACACCTATTGGAAATTGTTTAGCTGATAGATGAGATTATTTGCCAAAGGAATTTTGAAGACCAAGAACATTTGAAGAGCGAGACCTTGAGTCACTGAGACAGACCCGATCTGTCTTGTAACTTTATTCAGAATTTCACAATCCTTGCTACACTGCAAGATAAGGGCCAAAGGCAACAAACCAGCAGGAGCCGACTCAGAATGTGCCAAAGTTCATAGAACGGTTGCTTCAGGCTGGAGTTTGTTGACCCTTAATCACTCGGGGTCATCAGCAGTTCTGCTGCAGGGCCCTGCAGAACGTGAGTCCGGTCAGATCTCCTGCTGCTGCTGTCCAGGCTACTGGGCGGAGTGAAAGCTGGGATACATGAATTCCAAGGCATCATTTCATGGGTGTCTGCCTGTCAGCGTGCTCTTTTGGACTGCCGTCCTTGTGTAACACGTGTGTTTTCTCATTCTAAACTTCCTTAATCTCTTGCAAATGGTGTGGGTGGAGTTAATCACAGCACAGGCAGAAGATCCCTACCAGTTAGCATACCTCTTACGCTTTCAGTACTGTGTTTTGGCATTAACTGATATTAGTGTAAGCATGTATTTACATGGTTTAACTTTTAAATCATTTTTTGTTAAGTCACAGTGATAACATTGTCAAGAAATACCCTTTCCCTCCTAAATATCCTTTGACTATTAGTATTACCTTTAATGACCGTGTTGCGGTGACTATGCTAGACTGCTATAAAGTAGTAGCGGGAAAGATTGCTGTAGGGGGATAAATGGCATTTCAGACCCTAATCTTGCAAAAAATTCAGCATGTAAGCATGCACTGACAAAAACATTCTTTAGTTTTGTGATCCATGATTCGTATAGAGTAGTAGCTACTAAGGAACATGAATTAATTTAACAATGATATCATTCATGGCATATAAAACCTTTAATGCATATTTTTATGGGCTCTATCATACATTTGGGAAGATCACAAGTTTGGACAAAAGTCATCTTCATTGCTAGGATAGAACTTTAGAAAATATCTCAGTCCTACAAGCTAAAGAGGCATTTGAGTATAGTCCATCCAGCATATAAAATACATAAAAATGTTTGGAAAATTATTCCACCGTCTTCAGAAGTTCCAGAATTGTCAGTGTTTCTTGTAATCCTCACATACGAAAGAGGCAAAAGAGAGAGGAAGCATAAGGCCATATCGGCCTCTGGAGCAGCTGTGCGCTGCAGGGACTGAGTGTTTGGGAATCTTCACAACTGGATGATCCTCTTTGAGAAGAAGCTGGAAGCCAGGGGAAAAGGAAAGGACAGTGACAGTTCATGTTGCAATACCAATTAAAAGATAAAACACTTCATGAAGAAAATAATCTGACCATTGCTATGACTTTTAGCAATATCAAAAAAAAAAACAAAAAAAGAAATAAACATACCTTTGGAAAGAATCTGTAAGCACAACTGTACTTTTTAACAAAAAAAAAATTCTAGATTAGTAAATATTCTAGCTTTTGTATATGTTTAGGACGACGAGATCCCAGATTCTTCAGAAAAATACTCACAAGTAAACAGGTAAACCTGGAATATGGGAGATTGGATTCCTTTATGGTTTTCCTCATAAGAACCCTCTCCACATACATCAGCAAAGCTATCTCATTGACTGTTCCTAATGCTTTCTGTAGTGTATTCTTTTGCGGGGGTATCTGAAAAAGTTTGATATCAGTCAAGATCCCAGTGTTCCCAGACTGCTTAAAACATTATTTATATGACACAAATGATCATTTTCCTTGTACTCCCACATCAATCCACATGAGGATTCTTGCTTTATACTGGTTACATTCCTTCTGGTGTATGGGTAATTATTCTGCCCTGTTTGTACAGGATCTTGCACAATGAGGTTGTGGTCCAAGTCTGTGGCTTTTGAGTGCTTCAGTAACACAAATAATGTTGTCACCACTTAAAAATAGGTTTGTGAAGTGTAAGCATGTCTGATCTTGATGAGAATGAAAGCAAAAATACTAGCAGGCTACCAATAGGACCATTATTCTTATTTTTCAAATTGCTGCAAGTATGCTGTTTGATTTCAATGACAGTCCTACTTCAAGAAGTTTTCAACCTAAAGACCAAGGTAAGACAGTTCATGCTAGGTGACAGGCACAAAAAAATTACAGAATATTAGCGAGTAAAACATTTTCTCATTATCTTCTCTTCAAAGAACTGTGGGCTAGGGACAGCATTTGACATGGGAAGGGATGCTTATAAGTCTTTGGGGAAATAATAGTTCAGAGAAATCAGTGCTTGACTGTACTTGGTAAACTGGGATTGAAATTCAATCTATACGAATGAAAACATGCATAAGCCAGTGGACAAGGCATCTATTCACATCCAGGGAAGAAGGCATACTAGGAGAAAGAAACAAATCAGAGGGGTCAAGATCTCTGCCAGAATAAAGATCAGAAGCAGGGAACGAAAGAATAGCAATGAAGATACTGATTTGTATGTGTTACGTAAAATATTAAGATGATGACTGAAAATTTACATTTGAAATTGGTGGGTCTTGACTATGCAAATGAAGATGAAGATGAAAACAGTTTCAGACAGCAAATACAATGAGTAATTTGTATTTTGAAATATGGAAATTGCATAGTAAAAGTATTCTAGGAACACACATAGTATGTAACTATGATAGGAAAGTGTAAATGAAGAACTAAGTAGGAAGTTTAAATACAAGATTATTTTTATTGATACAAAATGGACCGAGGAATTTAAAAAAACAAAAAAAAAGCTTGCCCCTATTTTTGTCTAGTTTGATTTTTTTTTATAGATTCTCTTTCTCCTAGCTATTAAAAAGTGTCTTTTTATCATTAATCTTTGTGAATAAATTATACTTTTATCTTGTTCAAAAACCACACATCATTGTCATCTACTACTAGATAATACTTAAGATTTACTGGAAAAAACCTGGCATGTTTTTGCATTCCCTGCTGTGTTGTGGTCTGACAGTATTATTAGTACTATTATTCTACCCAAAAAACACTACCAGTATCACCTTCCAAAATGAGAAACGGACTCAGTTCTTCCAACCAGTAAATCACCATCCCGTGTGGATCCACATGGACTATGCAACTTGTTCCATAAAATGCATGGGAAATTCTTTCCTAATTCCCATTGAGTTCTGTGTGGTCATCTGAAGTTCCCACAGAAGCAGTACGAGCTATTAAATCTCTCCTTGCTGTTTCCACTGGAGCTGTAGTAGCTCAGCTTCTCAAAGTAGTAATTACGCCATTAGTATGTTTTTGTCTCATGGGCTGTCTATGTGCGTGTGTGAAGTTCCCATTGTTGAAAGCATCGGTGCAGGTCAGCTGTAAAGTTCAGCAGTGGGAGCCTTGGTGTTTATCGAGCGTTTCTACTTCCACTGCTGCATCGAACAGATCTGCTCTGGCTGTCAGATTCTGGATACTCTGGAACTGACTCTCACTCAGCTGAGCAAGTATTTTCCTAAGCAGTGCGGTTGTCCTTCCATTAAAAGGCAGTAATTGAGGAAAATTCTACCAGTTCCGTCAGTGACTCTTCCAAGTCTTGGCCCAATCAGCTGCTCATTAAAACTGTACCAATCCCACTGTGTTAAAGAGCTGTGTTCTTCACCTATAGGATGAATACATCCAAATGGAAGAGACTAACAGAACCTTTCATTCTAGTATTTCTGCTCTACTGCCTATTTTATTTTGGAATAAAGTAATTTTTAAAGACTTTGGTAATTTATTTTATAGGTAGTAGGTAAGTTATTCATAACAGATTAAACAGTTAAATGTAATAATGTTCTTAAGTTACTTTAAGAAAATTATTTTCAAACTTTACAGTACTGAGTTGAATAACAAATACTTTGCTATCATAGGCTGCATCGTTAGAAGACATTTTAAACAGATGTTCAGGATTTTTTTTCCCCGTGTCTCCTCTAACTAAACACTACAGCATAAATTAAAATTCTTATACCCTTCTGATCTACCCTTATTAGCCAGGGAGGAGCAGAGGTTAACTGTTTTCTGACTCCTTTCTATAGCTGGCAGTAGGACATGGGGTTTGTCTTGTCGTTGGCTGTGTGAGATAGACGGCAGACGGCTCTCTGAGCATGAGGCATCTCAACAGTTCTACCTCTTTCCACCAAGAGATACAACATAAGACAAGCATGACATGACCCTTATTTAAAGGGGTACCTTCCACTGGTTCCGAAGTACCAGCTCTCTCAAATTCTATTTCAGTAGCAGTTTGTAAAACAGACTGGTCAAATAAAGTATCTAATGAAGGTGAGATTGAATTGGCCAAAGCAACATCAATTACCCTAGTATTTGAAGTCAGAAGTGGTCAGGGAAAAAGTCTTTAGTGATCTAGGACACAATTCAGTGCTTGCCAAAGTCAAGGAAGTCTTCCCATTGATTTCTTTTAAGTTTAATTACCAAAATTCCTGTGGTATTTCTGTAACAGTGTTTAGTGTTTTACATGGGATCATGCTTAGTGATTACTGCTGGAAAGGTTCATCTGTCCACAGGTAATTCGAATTAAATACTGCTACATGGAGCTGGGGTTAATTTTGTCACTTCAGAAGTGAATTCTTTTATAGCATATCATATCTTCAGTTCCTGGTAAGCACGGAGGAATCAGCCCAAAGGATAATGAGTGGTTTGATAACTGTATGTAGGAATGTAGGAAAGATATCTAAGAGTGGATGGCTTTTAAGTCTTGCCAGCAAAGGCGTGAGAAGATTCATTTGCTACAGAATGCAATTAAAGTTCCACCTTGTGATAACATTCAGTTTCATAGTGAAAGGGTAGTTAACTGTTGATACAGCTTACTCGAAAAGGGCGCAGATTGGAACTATTTTAAGTCTTTAAAATAAATAAGGTTAATGCCTATGTAACAAGGTGGGATCCGATTTTCCTGCTTATCTTTGGAAAGGTGTGACACAGTTGCAGAGCTCTCTCTTGTTCCAACAGTTCCCATGTACAATCATTGCTTTCCTAGATTATGGGAGGATCAAGATTCAGTGTGCCTGCAACTTTCTTGCTTTAGGTTTCCAGCAAGAAAAGAATTAAATAAAACCTCTCACTTGATTTCATCACCTGTAGGCATCACAACAGGGTGATTATCCTTGGCTGGTCAGGGGTATTCAGAGGACAAAGGACCAGCTCTATTTTTCTCTGAACTATTCATTGCAAATCGAAATAGGCTACAGAGCAGAGAGGACCAGTGATGTTGTGGAGACTCTCTTCTCTCCTGTTTAGAATATGCTCTCAGTACTATACCAATATTGAAGACCTTAACTTCCAGGCACAACAGATAGAAATATTGATCTTTTTGTCCCCTTCATCATAATGTCCTAACCAAAATATGCTTTTTTCCCCTATCCGGGCTATTTAAGTTAATTCACTAGATTATTTTACTGCCAAACAATTGTGACTTACAGCCTGAATCTCTCCTGAACATTTTAGTCTCCTGAAGATTACTTATTTGAACTGAATGATAGATAATTGTTTGTAAGATACAGGGATCAGACTAGTTGCCCTGTTCTACTTTGTTTCATGCAATTTCTGTGGTACGGGATCCAGGCTCATAAAAGCTGAAAATACTCAGATGGAAATTTTGAGCTGTCTTATTAAAAAAAATAAAAATAATTTTTTTTTTTAAAAAGACAAGACTAAAAATAGAAAACCTAGGAGAAAAGATAACTATATTATTGACATTCTTTAACTCCTAGAATACTTAAGTATGTTAAACAACTTGGAAAAGAAATAAGAGTGAGTAGTAATTTTCAGTACTTTGTAATTAGTAATGGTCTTAACAGAATTTAACTGCTATCAGAACATTGAGATTTTCAATGGCAGACAGAAACTTGCAGCTGCAGCACCTTTTATGTAGTTTCATATGAGAGAACAGAGTTCCTGAAGACAGAGACTATCTGCAAGTACACTTTATAGTAATGAAGTAGTAAAGCAATCTCCTGCTACATATTTTCCTTAGTCTCACCTTCCTAATAAATTATTTACGGACTTTTCAGCATAGAAGAGAAAAAAAAAAAGAAAAGGAAACTTGATGCAGTGTATTTGTTCATATGCCAGGCTTGTTCCTATGTATACACAAACAAGTTTTGGTTTTCTCTAGACTTAGATAAATGGATGCTTCTAGTGCCAGTATTTCAGGACTGCCCGGGGTTACTGTGAGTCAGAAATACTCAGGTTTCATAAGACATAGTAAGGAGGAGAACGAGAACTGAGATGTATGGTGTTTTGTGTGATGTTTATTAAGATGAAAGTTTGGATTATTTAGTCCTGTTCAAATGTAGCTTTGAAGCTATGTGCTGTTACATTCTCATAAATACAGACTGAGTTTCCTCAGACCACTTGGAAACCAATGAAAATTTCTTATTACTACTTAGGGCAACACCATCTCCTTCTGCTGCCATTACCTGTTTCCTTGATGACCATGGAAAGTACTTCAAGATAATCTGTCATATATCTGCAGTATCTGTAACGGTATGCTTTAAGCCATCTTTTTCCTGCTTGGACTTCAAGTTTGAATTCAGGCCTTTCTTTGATGCTTTCACCAGAAATTCTTACACTTTCTAGTTCTATAAACCAAGCTCAATACACATAGCAGGAGCTCTTTCAACTTCCACAAGTTTCCTGCATGCCAGCATCCCATTCTTTCATTATTTTGGGGACTCCCTGAAATCTATCTTATTCTAGTTTTTGCAGAATTTCTTCTTTTCCTCAGGCTGCGTGCAGAGCTGTTCTTCAGTGCTCAGAAATGTTTGGCATTATCTTCTCAAGCAACTTGTGCTGCATCTTAAAGCTGCATCCAGATGCCATTAGGAACTCAGAATAAATGAGTTCTGTTCTCATTCTAAAAATTCCTAGAGATAAGCTGGTTTTGAACTAGATAGCTGAAGATGTCAGTTTTAATGGTTTCACAGCTTTGAATTATGTCAGTCCAGCCAGCTTTCAACCCATCTCACTGTCTGCTCTTCCAGCTCACACTTTCTCAGCTTCTAAATGAGACTGCTTTGGGAGACAGTGTATAAACTATTACTGTAGTTAAGGTGCTCTCTTCTTGTCCACGTAGACAATGATTACACCTTGGAAGGCAAATCAGGTTGGTCAAGGATGATTTGCTTTTGATTGATGATTGCTCCTGATTGCCTTCCTGTCACTCGTGCCTCTGGAAGTGGATTACAAGGTGTACTCCATGATCTTTCATGGGACTCAGGTGAGCTGGCAAGCTTAGAGATCATCACCTCTTTGCTTCTTTTGAAGATGGGTGTAAGTCTTTCTCCAGCCATCAGGGAGACCCCACAGTTGTCATGATTTTTCACAGATGTTAGTTTGCCCTGCAGTCACATCAGCCATCTCTTTCAGCATGCTTGGGTATAGAATCATAAAATGGATTAGGTTGGAAGGAACCTTAAAGATCATCTAGTTCCAAACCCCCCTGCCATGGGCAGGGACACCTCCCACTAGACCAGATTGCTCAAAGCCCCGTCCAACCTGGCCTTGAACACTTCCAGGGATGGGGCCTCTACAGCTTCCCTGGACAACCTGTTCCAGTGTCTCACCACCCTCACAGTGAAGAATTCCTTCCTAATCTGAATCTACCCTCTCCCAGTTTCTCTTCTCCAGGCTGAACAACCCCAACTCTCTCAGCCTGTCCTCACAGCAGAGGGGCTCCAGCCCTCTGAACTCCAGCCCTGTATTGAACTCCACAGGGCCTAGGGACCCATGGCTTTGTGACTTTGTTTGGCCTCACAGGCTGGAAGACGTCCACCTTGTCTAAATAGTCCCTCGCCTGTTGGGTCCTCCCTTCTGGCCATTCCTGTGTTTCTAAATCATGCTAAGCCCAGATATCAGGCAGGAGGACTTGCCTATGAAAGGTGAATCAAAATGGTCTAGATTTTGACTAGAAGTACAAAATAATGGAGGAATGAGCATTAAAAAGGCAGACTGGAAAAACTTGATCTAATTTGTCTGCAGGTTTGCTTATTTCTTTCTCTCACTCTTCTTTGATACTAACTACTAAAGTTTTTTTTCTTTCAGCAGCTGTAAGGTGATGAGTACCCTCCACTGCTATCACCATGTTTATTCCAAAATGGAAACACAGGCAAATATAAAACAGGACTTTCATTCTATACTTCTGCCTTGAGAGACACAGCATGTTTTTGCAACTTGCTTCGTACACAGACTATTCCTTCCTGATCGAGCTCAG
The DNA here is from genome assembly GCA_013398295.1 of Chionis minor. Lineage (NCBI taxonomy): Eukaryota > Metazoa > Chordata > Aves > Charadriiformes > Chionidae > Chionis > Chionis minor. The sequence goes on along the minus strand of VZSF01003476.1, from coordinate 273,193 downwards.
CATGCAAACATTGAGTTTGGTAGGTCTAAAGTACATGGGTGGTCAAGGGTACTGCATTCCTCTGTTCTTTCCAATGAAAAACAGGCACTGATAGAAGGATTGGTACAGTGCTGTTGCTTTGTTTGTTGGTTGGGTCTTTTGTTTTCACTAAGACACATTTCTGCTTACTTTGCTGCCAAGACACAAGAAAGAAATCCTTCTTTTAAAAAAGCCATCTACCCTTCCTGTGGCAACACTGTAATTCAAATTTACATACAAAACTAGGCACTAATGTGGGTGAATTTAAAATTTTATATTTATCCTACTCATGTAATTCTTTTCACAAAATCTTTTTCATATGAAATATGACTATTTTGTCAGAAATCTACTCTGCCAGTCTACAGACTTTCTGCTTTCAAAAAAACACCTACACTTTTCGTGTGGTGAAACGGGACTTGTGGCTTTCTAGATTTCTTTGCACCATCAGTAATGGTCAAGAATATTTTTAAATGCTTGTGAAATATTGGTTCTCGCAGAGTTGAGTGTGAACATAAGATTCAGTCAAAAGTGCTTTTGCAGAAAATGTTTCATACTTGTAATAGTCCTTAGCAAAAATATGGAATAATTCAAACTCTCCTTAGGGAACTGGTATTGGTGTGAAAGCCAAGAGTGTACTTGGACCCTTGTGTGCTGTTTCCCTCTGGAAACTTTTGAAAGCTTAGAAACTGTGAACGACATTTCTGTAATATGCCACACAAAGCTTGGGAAAGTTGGAACAATTCAGAAAGAAACTGTACTATTAGGGCATGATCCTAGGGAAATAAAGAAAACGCCCAGCACTTCACAAAATTGGACCCACTTACTACTCTCAGGGTCTGCAGTGCATCTGTCTGCAAGCCTAAGTGAGATTTTCATGGGAATAGCGTGGGAACACAGAAGTCGATGAGACACTTCTTTGCTTGGTGCCTGCAGAAACCAAAAATAAAATTCAGAACAAAACAAATAAATAAAATGATCCTGAAAGGAGACCAATTTTAAAACTTCTGGAAAAGGAACAATCCTAAAAGGTCTGTCTTCATAGTAAATGTAGCTATTAGTAAAAGGTTTGATATAAATTCTGGCTTTTAACAGTAGATTTTATTATCTTTTTATTATCTATTATAGGCACACACAGAACTGTGTTTTTAACAAGGAAACGGACAGAGCATAGACAGGGAGATTATGAGTCAGGCAGCGTCCACTTGAGCCTTCGCTTACTGGAGTAATTGGCAAAGTTCCTACTCACTTTTGCAGAATTGTGTTCTGTATCATTAACAATTTCTTTTTTCCATTAATTAGAAAGATGCCATCTGTAGAATATAATAATGGAACTTATGTTAGATAAATGAATGGCAATATTGAATATCTCCAACTTTTAAGTGTTCCATTAAAAGAGCTTAGAAAAATAAAGTTTTTTCAGACAGAGTAAATCCTTCACCAGCTATGGTTAGCCATTGTTTGAATAGAAAATTATTACACCTGTTAATTAAGGAAAAAAAAAATGCAGTGTCATTTTTATCATGCAAGGAACTGTGTCTGCTTTAACCACCACCAATTCTAATAATCAAAGTCTTAGAACAAATGGACTAAAATATGGAATTTCTTACTGGAAAATATTTTTATATCAGAATGCAAGCTACAGAAATACATAGCATGCCAGAAGATTTACAGCAAAAAAACTTAGCAATTGTAAGAAAAAGTTTGTGTATGTTCAAACATTAAGATTAATTGAATTGTTATGTGTTATTCTTGTAATATACTACACCTTTAGACATAATGCATAGAACAGTCTACCAGAACAATGAGAATCATAGAATCATAGAATTATAGAATGGTTTAGGTTGGAAGGGACCTTGCAGATCACCGTGTTCCAACCATCCTGCCATAGGCAGGGCCACCTCCCACTAGACCAGGTTTGCAGAATTCTTTTTCTAGGCACTGGAAAGCCCCCAAACATCCCATTTAATGGTAAAGTATTATTATTTACGTTTTAAAGCTGAGAAAAATTATGTGCTTGTAATATTTATAAGTGGCACAAAGATTATCCAACTAGTATCCTTGTTCTAATACCAGACCATGACTATCCCCAGTGGTCTTGGTCTAAGAAGAGTAATAATTAGCTTGTCGGCTTAACCATTCTGTAAGCTCATCCTAACTTTAACCTGCATCATTCATGGCTGAGCCTTAAGGTGGTGAATGGAACCCAGAGCCCCCTGCAGTTAATTGCAAAACACCCTTCCTTCCTCCCAGACTTTGAAAACAGCAGCATGAGCGAAACTTCCCAGATGTATGAGTACTTCTATCGGTTTCTGGATTTTTGTGACATCAAAGATCCCAGCTTGACAGATAGTGCCTGGGAGTAAAATGGGATTTCTGCACAGGGACGAAAGATGTGCAGTGTGTGTGTTCTCTGTGCCGGCGTCTGTCCCTGTAGGGGTATGTACTATGAAATGTTGGCGTGGGCATCACTGAGTTAAGCAAGATGTTGCAAGACCTTAAAGAAATGTAATAAGAATTAGTCATATCGCAGACCTGGAGTGACACTCTTACTGGTAATACTTCCAGCTGAGGAAACTGTGTGGCAGACAAAATACGTATTTCTCAGGTTTATTAACTGTACCAGAGGAACCAAGCTTTTGGTTGTACAAGCAAAGGAAATTTGATGCTCAGTTTGACCAGAGTTTAGATATTAAAGTAGAAATGGTTATAGTTGGAGGGTTTTTCTCAAACAAAAGAGGGGGGATTTGGTTACAAGTATTTTAGGATAAACAGCTGTGCAGAAGAATGTTTTGTTTCCCAAAGAGGTTTTTCAAGGGCTTGGGGTATTTTTTAGAACTTTCATTGTTATATTTGGATTAAAAAAAAATACTTTGCATCATTTCCTTAGGCCCTTTTAAGAGATAAAGCTCCTGTTTCTTTTCCCAGTGATGAAGAAACTTCTTATTTTTACTTGTTACATATTTTTATTTCTTTTTTCTGTCTTGGGGGAAAAAAAAAAAGTTGCTTTCATATAAGCAATATCTTTCCTACTCTTCTTTTTTAATCAATTATCTTAAAAGAAACAGTAGTTCTTCAATGAACTGAAAAGTAAGTTTTCTAACTTTTTCACTCAAAAGATGCCTTTTTGTTTTACTGTCTGTCACCCACAACCTTGACAAGTGCTTAAAGTTTAGCACACTGCGCACTCAAAAGAACTCTTTTCATTTCAGCTCTCTTTCTCTTGGATGACCAGGAGAAATACTGACTTAGTAAGGTCACAGTACTGGTGTTCGGTGATTTTTAAGCTCACATTCACTATGCCTATATGTTGAAGCACGAACAAGCTGAGATTCCAAGAATATGTATGGTCAAATAAGCAAACAAGATCGAGATAGCAAATTTTAGTGTTTATTCCCCTCTTTTCTACCTACTCCTCCCACCCAAAACAAAGCTACTGTCTTCTGTGCTTCTACTCCTTGCCATTTGTCTTCTCCTTCTGAAAGCAAATAGGGTGGTTTATGTTGATGTGTTTTGCTTTATGTTTTAGTAAACCAAGAAGAAACATGGTAATTATCACATCTAACTGACTTGGTGATAATTTACTGAAATTTGGCATTTACTTTCCTATGATCACTCCTGCTACCTTCCAGAGTTAGATCCACTTTTTCCACAATAAGGGACACCACTGACTCTTCCAAACCTGTCACTGATGCTACGTGACATGCTGCCTCACTAATCTCATGACTAGCATCACTGTTGTGTGACTTTTCAGCTTCTATGCTGTTCTGTGATGTTCTGCAGAAAATAAAGGCTTCATGGTCATAGATGAGATGTAGCTTTTGTAGTAATTTATTCTTCTATGCCTGGATAAGGCTCAAGATCAAGAGCCACCATGGGGATCTGCTTTTGATCCTTTCCCACCGGGTCCAACAAATGTAATTTCACAGTGACTGAATTCACATGAGACTGTGAGCATAAAGACTTTTGCCAGAACATATACTGTGTTTTAAAAATTAGCTTCTTGCGGTTTGCTTTTTTGTTCTGAGAGAGAACTCAACAGTTGCAGTAGCTGCTGGTAACAATGGGAAGAGTAACCTGCTGGGGTTACCTGCAGAAAAATGAGAGAGCAAACTCACACAGGATGAGAGTATGAGTAGCTGTCAATAGCTGCTGCCCTCCCAGTAGGTGTCAATAAATTGCTGCAATGCTCTACACCTGATTTTCTTTTTCAGAACATAAAGCTGAACACAGTGAGGTCTTCCTCAAAGAGCATAAACACCAATCCTTTATATATATGACATTCAAGAAACTCAAATATGGTTTTATTGCTGCTAAATCTGACCTGAATCCAGGAGACTAACATCAGTGGGATTCAAAAATGTAGATAGCAATCAACCATTGGATTTGGAATGACTCAGCTGAAAGATCATTACAATCAGGTTGCTCGTTTACATATCTAATGATTTGTATTGCTAACCTTTTCTCAGTTAGCTCATGAACATGCAGCTTCTGCATTATGAGAGACAGCGGCATTTGCAGCAATGAGATGAGCTTTGTGATTTTCGCGTCTTCACACTTCGAAATGAGTAAGAGTGACTTGCTTTTCTTGGGATGAAGGGCAAAGAGCTCCTTTGTTTTCTTTGAGGTGGCTAGGGAAAGACAGGAATGGTATAATTTTCTGGTTTTTAATTTCCCCTTTACTCTGCAAATAATTGCTCAAAGGTATCTGGTAACTTAGAGTCATCATGTAACAAACTTTACTTTCTATCATCATATGAGTGAAAGAATTTTTTATTTACATGAAATATGGACTTATTCTAAGGATGTAAGTTTTATATATAAAGAGAAGAGAAAAGACTGAAATCATCTGGGATTCCTGTCAGCCATGTAGAAGCATTCTCCAGATTTAAGGGCTTTAAGGTAAAATCACATTTGTAGACATTACATGATGTTGAAACAAACGGGAAACATGAGACTTTAATTATCTTTTACTGCTGCCTTATAGAGCTGGGTGCCCTCTGGTTCCCAAGTAGTTCAGCTTTGCCAATGTTTCAGGGTTTATTGATGTGTTTGTTATTGTAAAAGGTTTTATAAGATAAACATTAGCTAAACAAATGACTTCTGAGCTTGGGAAAAAGCTCTCTATGTGTAAATGAACCCTAATAGAACCTCTGGTGATGGATGAAAAACATGAGCACTCTTGGGGCTGCTCCAGTTCTAGAGGTGGTGCGTCACATCTCAGCTTTGGTGTTAACATTAAAGCAATGTTTTCTTTAGGGAAGAGATACATATGTTTGGTGGAGCTGGAGGAAGCACAGGTTTTGTTATTACCAAAAGCTACATAAATGTTCCTTAACATTAAACTAAAATCTAACTGACCTCTCTTTCAAGTACTGTATGTCCACTGCAGTAATTAAAGAGCAGTTCAAGTGGAAACACAATTCCTTATCTGTGGAACTCCTGGGAATTATCAAAACCAAGTTTATTTTACGCATTTGTTTTTATTCCAAGTCCTGATATGCAAATAAGCTGAAGTCTAACAACTGCTAATTGAAAAAAAAAATCATAAGTATGCTTCACAAAATGGGTGATGGTAACTCTCAGGGTTCTTAGGAACTTGCAGCTGCTGCTCTGAAGACTTTATCATCCCTAAGGAAAAAGGGCTTAATTATATATTATGGCCAAATTCTACTTAATGGTCTGGACAGGCCGAGGACAGGCTGTTGTCTTATCTGTCACATAAACCAGCTGTATGTGGTCCTGACAGATTTCAGAGCATTGGGAGCTTACACCGATCTATGGAAAGTCTATAACAACACCAAACGGAGCACAAGACGGTTATGCAGCGTCTTTGTTTTGCACTTCCAATCCAGCAAGAGTCACACTCTGCCAGCTGAATGACGAAGACGCACGAAGTTACCAGACCACCCCAAGTGCAGGCTCTTGGCAAGTGCCTCGTGGAAGGAGAACTGCCAACCATCCAGCACTAACTAGAAGGGGTCTCTGTGCATGACCTCACATAAAGAGGCTCAAGCAAACAGAAATATCTAGTCAGAAAACAAAGTAGTTGGGGAGAGGCATACAACTGGCTGGAGGAGAACATATGCAGGCAAGCATACAGCTTTGTACTTCCATAGTGTTCTCAAAAAATTTAGTCAGAGACCTCTAAATATTACATTAATTCCATTTTTAAAATTGAGTTAATTGATGCAACTTTATTGTTGGGTGGATTTTAATTGCCTTCTGCTCTACTTCTAGTAATTGCAATCTTTAGTATAATGAAAGACCACAAAGAAGACAGACCTTGCTGAATTCCCTTCCTAAAGCTGGTCTGTCCTAAAAGTTGATGGTTTGGTTTTTTTCTCTTTCCTTATCCAGTTGAAAAAAACCTCAAAACTGTAAAACTGTTAACTGAAAACTTACTTTAGAGACTTACAAGTTTAATAAAATAATGTTTTATACATAATTCTGAATTATAAATTAATCATTCTTGGTTTTTCTTCTACATTATTGCTGTGATTTCAGTTCAACACTAATACTAAAAGATTACTCTACTCTAACTAGTATTTCCAAAATGGTTTTCTACATGTTTACTTTCTTAATCTGATTCATTAACATGAAAGGCTTCAGTCTCAAAAAATTTAAAAATCTTCTGGTAGAGATATTTATTCAATATTTTGTTGTAATGGGCATATAGCTGAGGAAATTTCTGGTTACGGACTGCAGTATTTCCCTAATTTCAAACCATCTAATGATAATGGATTTTTTTCTTCTGGAAGATAACTCAGTTAAAATTAACTACTACTTATCCAAATTAAGAAAACTAGAGCATACCTTCTAAATAAGGTAAAATGTCTATTTAAGGACTCAAGATGATATAGAATGTACACTGATGAGAAATTACAGAATGCTTAAAATTTGTTTTCTGTCTGAGTGTTCTTGACCTCAGTTTTCAGGTGCTAGGTTGTTCTTGTTTAGTGGAATAGAGAGTTCTCTGTCATTCAGTTCATTAGTCCTTCCTCAGTAATTGTATATTGTGTTGATGTTATCTCCTTTCTTTCTTGTCAGAAGCTCTTCTTAGAGGATTTTAGATTTTTGTGTGTTTTGATTATTTGAGTAGAAAGAAGATGACAGAGATGTTTCAACTACATAGTTGTTTCTGGTCTTAAAATCAATGATTTGATTTGGAAACTAAATATAACAATCATTTCTGTTTGAAAGCTTTGGAGGTCAGTCTCTTTTCTGCTCCTAATGTGATATAAAGCTTCCAGGTTTTTTAGAATGGGAACATGGATTCAGTCTTGAAGCAAATCATTTCAGTGAAAAACACCATTCTTGCTAACACTTTTTTGCATAAAAGAAGTATTCACTAAGGTGAGAATTCAGCCCGTGACGTTTTAATTGCAGGAATAAAAGGTGATTACCATACAAACACTTGCAAAAATAAGATAGGGGATTTATAACAGCTTAAGCCCAGCAATTGCAAGTCACCTGCTCACAATTACTATGAAAGCTGAATTTTCTCTTTCTAGTCAAACCCCACTATGCTAATGTTTGTCCTGGGGTTTTCCCTTCACCCTGGACAGTAGAAAATATTATCTCCACAGGCAAAATTGTAGAGAAATGCTTGCAAATCAGGAGGTATAAGATCGTTAGCAAGGAAGTTTCCCAGCATGTTTACTCAAACACATACTTGAAAAAAGTCTGAACAGCTAACAGCCTTCTGTGATGGAAGGGCTTTGGCTTTGTAGAATATCCATCATGGTTGGATGTCAGCATTAAAAATGTTACTCACATTTTTGCACTGTATCTTCTGTAACAAAAAAACCAAAAAAAAAAAAAAAAAAAACCACCCCAAAACAAAAAACCACCAAAAAGCAGAAGTGGTGTTCTGGGGAAAAAGTGTGCATTTAATGGCTGTAACAAAAAGATGCTGTATTTCAATCTTGTTTGCAAAATTGAAATGTAGACTCACTGCAATTGGTTTATCAGATACTACAAAAATAAATAAATAGATGTCACTAGATCCTTATTTCAGAAACTGTATGTTACATGCTCCTCTACAGTAAATTTGCCAGTTTATACAAACCTTTGCCATCTGTTGTAGCCCTTTGCAGATGAGCCAGTCATGATTGAGCTGTTCAACTTTTGTGAGCACAAGGAACCGAAAAAGATAGTGAGTGTAATTTTATTCATTAGGGCTTTGTCTGCAGGTTTGGAATCAGTATTAAAAAAATATATAGCTTTGCACTAGAGTTAAGGGAGAGCCAAGCTGTGCTCAGGTCAGACTGGACGTGCCTCAGCTTCTTGCAACGGCAGTCTTGCAGCCCAGCCTACCCTCACCACCGCTTCCCACCCCCTTCTGTCTTCTCTGCAGATACTGACTCCCCCTTTCACCACCAAGACACTGCACACATCTACGGACTCTGGTGCTGCTAATCAGGAAAGCTACAGTGCTAATTTTTTAGCCCAGCTCAGGGGACGAAATCTGTGGATTTTGACTCCGTAATGGAAGGAAGTAGTCTTGGGGAGCAGGGAGGGATTCTTTTCTTCCTCTTTTCGTAGGGAAGAACTGCACATGCCCAAAATCACGGGATCAGAGAATCACCACCGGGATTGGAAGGGACCTCTGAGGATCATCTGGTCCAACCCCCCTGACAGAGCAGGTCCACCTACAGCAGATTGCACAGGGTGGTGCCCAGGTGGGTTTGGAATGTCTCCAGAGTTGGAGACTCCACCAGCTCTCTGGGCAGCCTTTTCCACCCTCAAAGTAAAGAAGTTCCTCCTCGTGTTCTGATGGAACTTCCTATATTCAAGTTTATACGCATTGCCCCTTCTCCTATCACTGGGTACCACTGAAAAAAGACTGGCCCCCTCCTCTCAGCACCCTCCCTTTATTTATAAGCATTGATGAGATCCCACCTCAGTCTTGTCTTCTCCAGACTAGAGAGACCCAAAATGAATGGTTGCTGTTTGAAATTATGGGCTTTTTTTACGTAGTTACTTCTTTTTCCTGTTAAAATATTCTTAAAATCTCAGGGGAAAGAAATAAAAATAAAATAAAAAAAAAAGATATTTTGACTTTGGTCAAACAAAAACTCTCCTAATTTGTAGAAAAAAATTATCTTAAGTTTTCGTTTACCAGAATTTTCCACCATTTTCTTTCTTGCTGGAAGACAGCTTTTCTACCTAACTTCTAATGAAATTTAAAGGAAGTGGTTACTTAGCCCAGTATTACTGGTAATCGTTTCTATCTGAGCAAGGCAACTTTAAAGAAAAATGTCCGGTGTAGTATCTTACATGCACTTTACAGTCATATTTGCAGACATAATGTGTGTACAGGGAATCAGTTGCATTACAGTAAGGATGCAGGAAAAAACTTCAATATGACAATTCAAGTAAGATTCTCATAGCTTCAAAATCACGTTCTCCGATTTAAAAGAAAATCCTGAGTGTATTTCAGCAATGACCCAGTAGGCAAGTCATACCAGGTTACCTATCTAGAGGGGTTTTCTTTTTCTTGGTGCTGCTAAGGGCACATACTATTAAAAATAAAGAGAAGAGCCTGAATTTGGGGGGTGTGTATTGAAATGTGTGAAGGGGGTGTATAAAGGGCGTGTACCTGCTTTTTTAAAAACGCATGTGACCCAATCATTCGGAAATTGTTTGTCCTGTTCTTTCGTTCTGTGAGGACAGTGAGAAATAATGTGAAGTTACAGTGAACCCATCTGGCCAAGCAGGAAAATCCGGTTTAATTGCTCCATTGCCAGAAATGTTAAATCACTTCCTGGGAATGCAATTCATTTGGAACATATGGAACTCGTTGGAAGGAGGTCTCCAGTGAATTCAAAACTGTACTGGAGATGAGAGCATTTCTCATAAGTAACAATCATGTTTTCCCACTGGGCAGCATGTAAGCAGTGTGTATAGCCGTATTAACAGAAAACCAAACCAATAGTAGGACTGTCTGCCATCGTGTTGAACAAGATTTGTTTGTGGTTTACTTCATTTTAAATTTTCAAGAAATGCTACCTTCTATCCTTCTATTTAGGAAATTTTTTTCTCAGCTTTCAAACAACAATAGAACATTCTGACGCAGTTTTTAGCTCATTTTACATCTTGATTCAGCAGATTTCCACTCTGTTTAGAAAGCAGGCATATTTGAAAGTATCATCCAAGATGTCTTTACTTTGTGGATAAAGAGGGTAGTTTTTGGGGGAGTTTTTTGGTTTGGTTACATATTTTTAATCAGCGACCTTACATTTACTACATATTTTTTTAAAAATTGGGAGATTTACATTTTTTTTCTGTAAACTAAGCAAATATAAAACTTTGACTAAAAATATTATTTTTATATATATGAGTTCTCCTTAAATTGTAAGGAATTAATGAGTAAAACTTGCTTTTTTATATATGTTATTTTCAAGCAAGTATCTTTCATAACTGTTATAATGGATTAAGAATTCATACGTATGCCACGGTACCATGTTCTGAGTCAAACATTCATGTTATTTGCAGTCTTTACAATGAGAACAATATTGATATTGTCTGGAAAAAATATGCTTCCTATCCTGTTCTAACAATTTAACTTCCATTAACTTGATGTTACAATAAGGGCTTTTTTAGAGATAATTTATTTTTTCCTTTTTGGTGTGGGGTTTTTTTGGTTTTTTTGGTTTTTTTTTACTTGGATTCACATTAATTTGAGAAAATATTTGGTTCCTGGAAAACACTGTACTTTATTTTTGTGCAGTTAATCAATAAGACCAAATCAGAGAAAATTAGTTCTTCTAATTTTAAAAGCACATGAAGGAAATGGAACCATGTTTTGCTGAAGAAGTGGGCTAAAGCTGATATCAGGAAGAAAAGCAAGGCAATAAAAAGAAATCTCTGTATTTACATAATGCACTACGGAGAACCTGGAGTAGTGAAAAATGATGGTGACCAGTAGCCACCACTGTACGAGGTCTTCTAATTATTCTAGGAAAACGTATATACTTTGTGGTGCTCTCATTTTGAATGCAACTCTAGTAGAATTTTTTTCCAGTGCACGTGACTTCATTTTAGAATTCTTACTTTCAGTAGATTGTATAATCCACATTCATCTCTCTTGTATCAGTCTTAATAAATTGCTGTAAGGATACTGTAGGAACATACGAAGTCCTTTTATCTCCAAAGCTCACTCTACCTTCAAATTGCCTGGAACTTACAGTGTTTCTTCATGCTAGTTAACAGAAGTACTAATTTTGTGACTTATATGTCTGTCACCTAAGGCATTATGGTTCTTCGTATTTCCAGCTACAGCTTTTTACCTGGGCAAAACCTACTAAAGAACTCTAACAATCTTTAGGGTTAGCATCCAACAAATTTACTAAAAATTTACGTTTGGTTGTAGATCAATATATTTTAGCAATCGTGACTTAGAAATATCGTATATTTCCAGGAAACAACTTGAAGCGGCAAATGGCAAGATTAATAATGTTTTAAAATCTGATGTGCTGATATGAAAAAACATCTGCATGCTGATATGAATGATGAGGGGCACTGATTCAGAAGTGTTCATTCAGGCCAAAGGCACTACCAGTGACTCGCATTGCAGTCATAGACAATGTGATTAAAGTCCATTTAAGTCCACCATAAAGCCACAAGAGAAATTATCTTCTGTAATTGTCACTCTGGCATATCCCCGTTGAGTCCTGTAACTGCTTCCCCCAGTTCACTGGATCACAGCTCTCCATCTTGGCCTTGCATTATAGACCTTACAAAGGCTGTCCCCATCAAACTGCTGTCTCTTTTCCATGACACAGCTTGTGATGATGCTGACACTTGCCACATCTCCAGTCATCTCAATGTTGTTTTCTAAGCTTTTCTTAAAGGAAGCCATCACACCTTCTGTAGCGTTTTTATGGCTAACAAAGCCTATAATTAAAATATGGTAATAACCTGTCCCCATCTTTCCCTCTTTTGTCCTGACTTTTCCATTTGATTTATGCTAATGTTCCCTTGTTCTTTTTACTTCTGTTTGGTTTTTTTTCCTGTTTGTTTGCTTGTTTCTTACCTTCTTTTCCTTACAAATTTCTCTCTCTCAAAATTTCCTTCTTAGACAAATGATAATAGTGAATCTGGGGGTTTCTTTCTTCAATTTTCATATTTTTCTTAGCCAGTGTAACCACTTAGGTCTGGGAAAGAGAAGAAAATTATATACTGGTTTTCAAAATTCTATCAATTATTTTTAAAAAGTCTGTACATGATACACTTTTTCTTTGGAACTGATACCTTGATCATTCTGTGATTTTATTGTTTCTTTGGCACGTTAGCTTTCTTCAGTCTGTAGAAAATCCTTTCACTGCATTTCTGGAGTAGAATGGTACTTCTACTGAACAAATATATATTTGTACAAAGGGAGGGAAATGCTTTTCAAGTAAGGGGCTTTTGTTTTGAATAACGTTAGTCTGACAGTACAACGTTTTTGAATGTCAAACTCAAGGAACAGATATTTCACTGGTAAAAGTACAGGTGAAACAAAAAAGAATCACAAAAGGCTTCTTATGGCTGTTACCAACCTGTAAGGTATTTCTTAATATATATTGTTTAAGACATGTTCTGTTGTAAATATCGTACAAAATATCATCCAGGAAATGCTATAACATACTATTTTATATAGCAGGACAAATCAAATCCTAAAATGAATTTTTCAAAGTCTGTTTCAGGAACGTTATACAAAGTCTGAAACTGGTTGTTCTGTGATTTCTGTCCATCGCTCCCTCCTTTCTTTTTCTGTGAAATCTGCAGCAGGAAAATGTGCTGAACAAAGGCTAGACTGATAGGAGTGAAAGGGATATAAAACTGATGTAAAGCTGAACTTACATGGCAGTTCTGGGTACATTGCATACCAAATCCGATTCCTCCTCCAGCCTTTCTTACCTTTATCATATCTGCATACTTTTTAATTCTGTTTATATGTGTCCCATAAGAATTCCATTTTATTATTAATTCAATCTATAACCTACTTACTTTAGGAAAAATACACTCAGAAATTTCGTCCTCATTAGTCTGAAAGAAAAGCATAATATGAAAGATTTTTACATCCATTGCAAAAAAGCAAGTTTCCAAGTCCAAAACCAATTACAGCCAAGATGAACGCACTTCTATGACTTGTGTCTGAAAAATTATATAAAAAATAAAAAATTGGTATGTCATAGAACAACATACATTTGAGCCCAAGTCATAACTAGATGGAGTCAACGGCAGAACTCTACTTGAGTTACACAGAAGAAAGATTTGTCATTTTAGTCTTATCTTCAGCCACACAGTTTTTGTCTTCACTCCTTCAGAATTATTTAGTAATCTCCCAGTGGAATTTTGTGGGCATGCATTCTAGGATGATTATTTCAAAATGCAATCATTGGACTATGTTATTGACTCCATCTCCCCCCTTCTCTCATAGTCCTTTTTTTGTTTGTTTAACAGTAATTGGTTTCATAATAGATTATAAGCCACTCAAATGGGAGCTGTATGTTTCTCTCCAGAGTGCTTCTGGACACTCATATAATCTACCTTAAGATTTTATAATGTTTCCCTGATATTCTCATTTTTTAATAGTCGTATCATTTATTTTTTTTTCTTTCAGGCTATGCCAGTTATTTCAGAGAAGGAGCAGGCTGGTGAGTAAATATTGACTTGTTTTCTCATTTCCTTGTATTTGTTTTGTGGAATACAGTGTTACTTAACTAAGTGACAAAAGACAGGCTTCAGCTGTGGGGTTTCGAATGTGTAGGGTTACAGACCTGACAAATGCCTGTGTAAAGGTTATTCATTGTTTCCTGAATAGGATATTTGCTCTTTCTGAGAAGCAGTCCAGCTTTCTGTGTGATACTAATAAAGATGTTTGAATCTATCCTACTAAGTACCCCGTTGAATCGCAGCTGCCCCTTACATGTCAGTTTTCTTCTAGATACTGAGTTGTTACTTGGTGTTAAAATCTATTTTGATTTATTTGATGTCTCGGTTAACAAATGTAGATGTCAACTGGTTTGTTCAAGTCAGTGGAATTTAATGACTTAGTGTGAACTTTACTGTCTGTCTCTAAGTATGGCAGGAAATTTCGGTTATCTGGAGCATTTCACTGGAGATAAAAAAATTTATTTTGGCTAAGTACTTTCAAAATATTGAAAGGTTGTTTTTCAATTTGTTTCTGTTATATATGTTCTCTGAATACCATGTGTACTTTGATATTGGTATGTGAAATCTATTAGTGATTGTCTGCTAGACACTGTCAAACGGGTGTATTGTTGTGATAAATTCTAGGGAATCCTCCACTTCTAGCACTACAGATCTAGCATCTCTGTTGGTTTCGTCGTCATTTCTCTTAACTGGTAGTTTGCTACTGTACTTCAAGCACAGCTTGAAAAATATCTTGAAATATCCAAATGCTGCCTGGTATTGTGATTTATGTCTGATTTTTGCTGGTGATGTTTTCTTGCTTTATCCTGGTTCGGATTATTTATTTTCTTTTGCTTATGAAGGGATAGGAATAGGTTAAGAAGAAGTTTTTGAGAGAAAAGCCACAGTGCTAATCAGTACTGTAAAAGCTATGGAGCTGACTGGTTAGGATGTTACTATCTTAGCAGTTGACATTCATAAACAATTGACTATGACCTATAGTTTATAAGCGTTTTCTTTATAGATTTCACAGGTGGTATTATTTGGTATTTCTCTTTCTAAGGCAGCTCATATTTGGCCACATCTTTTAAATTATGTCAAGCATTCAAACTGATTATAACTGGCCCTACTATTTGCAGTTAATTTCAAGTACTTTTGTCGAGCAGCCATAAAACATTATAGGTTTTTGTACATCTTTGTCAATTATGTACCATACAAGAAGAAAATTTATCTGAAAGTCATTAAAAAATTTCCAAGGCATAGAGCTGTAATTTTATGCTAGAGGAATAGAGCTGCAACAAGTGTTTGCCATGGCTAACAGTTTGTGAAATCAGAAATAAAGCTCAAAGCTCTGTGCTTACTTCTTCAGTGTCAAAACTACTTATCATGTCAGTGTTCATGATGGTATGAAATAAATGTATTTTTCACATGGGCTTTATAACTGGTAGATATGAATCTGTCTCTCTCTCCCTTTTTTCTGCCTAGACTTCAGTGTTACGGTTTTTGGAGACAACATTATATTTAATATGACAAGTATTAGGTGTAACTTTGTGCTGTGTGGAGCCAGTTTGCTGACATTTCCATGTAGATGAGCACAAGCTAGACTGTGAACAAAATGGAAATGTGGCTGCCTTTTTGCTTTTTGGCTGTTTTGGCTTTTGTTTAACTCTATGCAGCTCAGGTGCTCACAAGTTTATGATGGCTTTTTGGAAATATTAAGCACGAGTTGGGAAAATGGTTATTTAAATCAGGCCTGTTGACAGAAGTCACTTGGTTCTAGGGGTAGTTGGTGCTTTTTTTTTTTTAAATGCCATTGGATCTTGATTCAGACATTCATGTCTCGTGGTTTGCAATTTAACTAGCTTTTGTTTGATCGCTGCTGTGTATAGTTGACCAGATAAATGACATTGCATAAGATTCATGAATGACAAAAACATAAGTTGTGAAAGCCTTCAAAATAAAAAAAAGCATATTTACATGTCTGCTGGAAGAGAACAAAACAAACACTAATTCTGATATTTATTTGGACCAACAGCTTAATTTCTTGTAGGTCCCTCTTTCCTACTTCATAATATTTTGTTTCAACCGGCACTGGAACAAGAAATACATGAAAACAGAAAGGCTGTTATTTCAATGTTTCTGGTTCAAAAATTCTATATACATAAACAAAAACCTGTTTTTATGAGACTTTCTATTCTGTAGACTCCAGATATTTTGATAGCTTGAAATGTTTTTCCTATAGGCAACCAAACATTGAGATCCTTAAGTGGACCGAGCCGCTTAAGCAGCTTAGAAGTTCACACATTACTGATTATGTTTATAGCAGTTGTTAATCCTTGAAATTAAATATTTTTTCTATTTTATATATTTTCCAACACGCAGTAAATTTTAACTACATCAAATACAAACTTTCAGATGGAGTACTTAAAAGAAAAAAACCCCACACTATTTTTAGATTTAGGGTAAAGCCAAACATAATCTGAAAACATTGCTACTTTTGTCAATTAATAACTCAGGAGTTGCATAACCATTTTTTACAGTGGAAAGTGCAGTAAAACCTGCAATTGCAGAGTCTTTTTGGCAAAAATCTATAAATGATCAGTGTGTTGTGCAGAACATCAGTCATGCCTGTGTACACTATTGCTTCAAGTTGTGTGAATCAGGGCATTGCAAATGGTGTGTTGTAGCATCAGCTACTTCTGAGAAATATGTTTTTAAGATGTCTTAATACTGTTGACGTTTCTGGCAATGGTGAAAAGAAGAAATCTTTCAAATGAACTTTTTTAAGGTAGAAGTTAGGATCAAGCAACATGCGCAGTCAGGGAAAATGATTACTTGAGCCAAGAGATGACTCGGGGCTGAGACTATCAGCACCTAAATCAGGAATGCAGGCCAGCAAAAGACTGTTTTTTCAGATCCATCCATCTTTCTTTCGAGTAATTTATGTATTCGCAAGCCTTTACTTAACTTGTTGACTACTGTGATTTTTATTCTCAAATTCTGTCCACGAACTATGAAGAAATTTGAGGGAGGAAGGGTTCATCTCGCCTGTCAATAATGAAGGTGTCTGTGTCAGAGTTAGTGGTGTTGGCTTCGTTTGTAGTCTAAAAACTATCAACATAGGAGCCTTTCTGTAGTTCACCTGGCAATATGTCAGCATTTGGTTTAGTGACGTGAATCACGTGAAATTTCATGAATGGTATTGGTTATCTGTCCACTTAACTGTAGAGTCAAGATGGCTCCTAACACAGATACTAATATTCAGTGTTATGAATCCACTTTGAGATTCCTAATTCAGGGTTAACTTCAGTTTCTGGGGCAGTGTTCCCAAAACAAAGATGAAATGACTACAAGTCAATATTACAAGTATTGCCTAAGTCTCTTTGTGGACCTACTTCATGATTTCCCAATTTATCCGCAAATATTTGTAGGTAATAGTGAACTCTGTCACTTAGAAACATTGCTACAACAGAACCAGTGGGAGAGGTAGAGTGAATATCCACATCTGGTCAGGGACTAACACAGCTTATTTCTCTTGAGGTGATGAAACTATGTGCTATCACATAAACAGGGCAGAAGGTTTAGTCTAGCCCTAAATAAATATTAACACCATTGGTCCATAATGTTCAGGATTAAAATAAATAAATTTTTCCTGTGTGTAAAACAACTGCCCTCTGATATCTTGCTTGAACACACATTTAGAAAAGTTGCTGCTTTAAAAATAAAATAAGATTTAAGTCATTGAATACTACATTTTAGTTATTCAGTATAAACTTGGATCAATTAAAAAACACAGACCTCAAGAAAATATAAAAAAGCAAGTGACGCTACTCATTAGTAGCAGTAAAAATTCACTAGCAGAATAGCAAGTGAACATGCTTTTAAGGGCTTTCATAATTCTACCAAGATATCCTCTCTTGCTTTGAAGATATATTATTGAAAAAGTGCACAACCTCTTTGGGTAAATCTCAGTACTCTCTCCAGCCAGTAGGTTAGAGAGGTCTACTTCAGCACAGATAAAAGTGTCAGTCTGTGACGTGGAGTAGAACAGATTTGATAGCCCATTTCTCATCTGTGTTTTGGTGATCAGCAAACAAACAAAAGGATAAAGTATTAAGCACAGTCGAAGACAGCAGCCTCATTGGATCTCTGCCCAACGTAAAGTGTTTGAAAGCTCCCTGGTGTTAGTATTACAATATGGGCATAACAGTGAACAAGTCTCTTTTTTTTTTCTGCATCTCCTCCAGATTTCCAGTAAATATACTATTTAATAAAGTGCAGGCTCAATGTCCTTTTGTGTTAATTTCCCTTATTGCCTTTGATTCACAAGGAAGACAAATACTCAGACGATTAAAGGGACCTTAACGGCAGGGTATTTCCTCTCACAGACTCTAATTGTCGGTGTCAGACAGTGGAGGACAGTTGGTGCTCGGCCCCATGGTGAGATGAGCTGCAGAACAGGAGGTGATGGAGTGATGACAAGGTGGGTCAGGACCATCTGTGAGAACTCGCAGCAGGAGGACCTTGAAAATCCAGTAGTGACAGGTTCACTGCCATTGACCAAGGCACGTAAAAGACCAACTGCTTGGCACACTAGGTAGAGCTCTTTTCATTTCATTTTATCTAACTGCAGGTCTAAAGGAAAAAAATGAAAATCTCACGAGATTTTACAAACGTGTTCTAGATCCAGGTAAATCAATTCTTTCTATGAGCAGTACCCACTGGATGCTTTGTTTTCATAAAATCATTAAGGGTTCATCCATACACAACGTATTTTGAACCTAGAGCACTCTCTGACTGGCTACAGGATATAAGTTTCCACATAAACTGGAAACACAAGTTAATTGGTACAGTTACTGGTTTTCTGGCTGTTTTACAATATCTCTAGATAGTATTCCAGAATAAACTGGGCAAAACGAATTGTTAATTGTTCTTTTTTGTAAGCATTGTATCTGGTTTTAGTAGGGCAATCTCATGAGTGTTTTTGTGAGACCTCAATATGAAGTACCAGTTCTTAGCTAAGTAATCTTTCTTTTGCTGTCGGTGTTGCAACAGTGTTAAAATTTCTTTTAGCTAAGTGTTTGCTTTCTAAATAAAAAATGTCAGGTGAGCACTTGCACTTCAATTGGTCATACTAAAAAAACAGTTACAGAAAGTCTGCCAGAATATGCATGGATGTCTGCCAAACACTGATAGATGCTAATAGACACATTTTTATTCCATTTATTTCATTACTAGAAA
The DNA here is from genome assembly GCA_013398295.1 of Chionis minor. Taxonomy (NCBI): domain Eukaryota; kingdom Metazoa; phylum Chordata; class Aves; order Charadriiformes; family Chionidae; genus Chionis; species Chionis minor. The sequence continues at coordinate 254,293 of VZSF01003476.1, read as the reverse complement.
AAAAGTTTGTCATGCCAATAGGTACCAAAAGCTGACATTTCATGCTAAGATTCCTGACGATGTTTACTTGTTGGGTTTTCTTTATTTTTCCTAAATGGAGTAAAACAGCTGATGTCATGATTTTTTGCATTTGATTTTTAGTGGCTTATTAACCACACAGTACCATAGTTGTTCATGTGAATAAATTACTTCACTTTTAAAAGTCACGCCATATTCACTGTATGCATGTGAATATAAAGACATAAACTTTAAAATACACCTAGCACTCTGCAAGGCCAAAGTCTCATTAATCTTAAGGTGCCGTGGCTGTTTTCTTTGGGTTTTGGAGGAAACCATAGATCCTGGGACTGCAGTTTTCCTCTGGAAGTCCACTTAAAACCATGCTAAATGCACTGGAGGCAGGACTGAACTCCCTAAAACTCCCCATGTTTGTCTGTTGTATATTACTTAATTGAGTCTTAAAAAGTGAAGGGTAGGGCCAGGTAGTGTGAACGTGCTCTGGGAGAGCCAGCAGTCAACAAGACTGTATACCATCGAAGAGCGACACAAATGTTGAGGTTCCATGCCTGAGCAGAAAAACAGATATTTTCTGGAAGGCTGAAACAAATTCCATTGAATCTTTGCGTAATAATAAAGTACATCTGAAGCATCTGAGAACTAACAGAACTTCTTGGGCATCAAACCCTTAAATATTTAGCCAGATGCTGGTTTCTGCATTAGTATGGGTTGTCAGTATGGTCCCGTTTTTATACTTTTTTGGAAGAGCTTTTTAAATCAAAATATGCTGCTGTTATCTTCAAAGGCATTTAATTTTGTTCATTCCTTTAATATAGATTTGTTTATTTTCATCTTTGAAATACTTAGAGAGAAAAGCTTAACTGAATTATTTTAGGCCAATAACAAGGATAAGCCATTATTTTTACATGGCATTGGTCCATACACTTTAATGCTTTTGTAGCTATACTTTTCTAGATTCTGTGATGGTTGTGTTAATTGTGGAAACAACTTTAAATATTTCCTCAACAAATACTCAAATGTTGGTAGTCACTTTAGAGAAAACAAGCAGTGCTCCAGTGCCTTATATTCCTGTGGTGAGCAATTGAATTTTGATTTCTTTGCTGTTCCGCTGTCTTTTCTTAAGCTCTGTAATAGAATCACCTTGTTTTAATCAAGATATTTCCCTGACAGGAATATATATATATATATAGTGCCAGCTGAGTGATTACTGGTGCTGGCCACCATTCTTAATCTTTCAGCTGTCCCTCTTCTGTCCAATCCAACGTGGTTTTAAGGCAATATATACTTTCTTTGTTAAGGCAAGTTATTTTAATCCCAGAAATGACGTGATCAGGAAAAAACAAAAACAAACAAACAAAAAACCAACCAACAGAAAAAGCCCACAAGCATCAGCATTGAAGACTTTTAAACGTATTTTGACATTAAGTTTAATCACAGATGGATAAATTATGTCTCTCATAACAGACTTCACCCATTAGTGAAATACAGTTAAAGAAAGGCTAACGCAGGATAACTCTCTTGAAAGGGTCCTTTGGAGGTCCTTTCTCCAACCTCCTGTAGGACCAGCCCTGAGGTCAGACCAGGTTGCTGAGGACTTAATCCATCCTGGTCTTGAAAATCGCCAAGGATGGCGCCTGTGCAATCTCTGTAGGCTAACTACTCCGCTGCTGTACTGTCTCCGTGGAGGATATGGTTTACCTCACACCCAGTATGATCCTTTCTGATTTCAGTTTGTGCCTGCTGTCCCTTGTCATCCTCGCATACACAATGTGAAGAGCCTAGCTCCATCTTCTTGTTGCCCTCCCATGAGGTCTTGGGGAGCAGCTGGTAGGACCACAAAAGCCATCTCTTCAGGATGAACAAGTTCTGCAGCCTCAGCTCACAAGCCAAGTGATCCAGACCCTGACCAGCTTAGTTCCCCCCTCCCCTCCCCAGACTGGTCTTGCATTGGGAGGATTCTGAAACAGGACTCGGTATTGCAGACATGGTCTAACAAGCACTGAATAGAGGGGGATCATCCCTCCCCTCCATCTACAGGCCATGCTTTTATTGATACGTCCCAGGATGCTGCCAGCTCTCTGTGCTGCCAGGGCACACTGCTGGCTCATGCGCAGCTCGCTGTCTGCCAAGACCCCAGGGCCTTTTCCATAGAGCTGCTCTCCAGCCAGTTTTTTATCATTTATTTACCCGCCCTTCCAGACTGTAAAATTCCAACTTGCAAACAAAAATATTGTGGGAAACGATGTTTCATGATTGAGCTCTTTGCTGTCAAAGCAGAAAATACAGCAGAAGGCTTATGAATTTGTTACTTGCAGCAAATTCAGTTTAGTATGACATTATATCGAATTATAATGTGCTCACATTTTAGAACACCACCATGCAGACAAGCTGGTACTCAGTATATTCTGGCTCATATCATATATTTAGTCTTAAGTTGCTTTTCGGTACGAAGTTAGTTATCAGTTACACAGTGGTTCGGCAGCATTTATATTACCCATCCCAAATTGTGATCTCTTAGTGTACAGGACACTGGAAACATTCTACAAGAGGTAGTCCCTGACCAAATGTAGCTTTTAAATCAAAGCAAACATGAAGTTGGTTTTCCTTTACTTTTTTGGCTATAACAAGAATAACAGAGAATGGTGATAATCAGTGAATCAACTTCTTTCTAGCTTCATTTCATTCAGATCAAGTTCATGGTGTAAGGACTTGTGTTGATTCAGATGAAATATGAACTAGTTCACTTGGTCGTAGTTGATACTGACATGTAATCATTAGGCCATACTTTCCAAAGTAGCAATGCGCTGTTGATTTGGAAATCAGGAGATAGGCTTTCTTTTTCAGTGTCCAGAAATATAGCCAGCTTCTGAAATGCTGAGGTGCCCAGAGCCAAATTTTAAAATTAAATGTTGGCTACATTTTCATAGCTATTTATGTTCCTGAAGATGAAAAACATCATCTCTGTTGTGACACTTGCTAATTGTACACTGATTTCCCAGTAAAGGTTACCTTTGGGCAGTGAAATCTTCACATGGCACAGAATTATGAAGGTACCTAGTAATTTCTGAGAAATTTAGTAAGCTCTTCTTTATTTCTTCACGTTCCTAGACAACATTCAAAGCATCTGTAAGATCATATTATGCTCCTGTGTTCACATTTGAAAATAGGACTTGGACTGTTGTTTCAGAGTTGTTGAAGATAAACCAAAGAGCTGAACAATTTTAAATCATCTTTAATATGAAGAGCTTAGAGCACTTACAAAAGCGTGGCAAGAAAACTTTTCTCTTTTTGCATCTGTTAAAACAGAAGGGTAAGAAATGGTTTGTCACAGATCACCTGGGACATGGGCTTTACTCCACAAAGCCGGCACAGGGGTTTGTTGTTTATATATTTTAGCTACTTACATGCACAATTTAAACTCCTGTCTTATTAGACTAAAAAGCTCCTTTTCACAAATCCTTAGGGAAAAGAGCTCTTTGATGTTTGATGAGAAGTCATGCTTATTTACATTCTTCTAAGGACATGCTGAAAACTCAGGTGAGAGACACCCAAAAGCATGCTTTGGATTCAGCACACCTGGAGGCAAAGTGTCTTCCTAATGCGGAACGCTCTGTGGCAGCACAATGATACGGCTGTGTGTAACTGCAGCATCACAGCTTGCTCAGATTGGGGTTTTTCTCTTGTTAGAGCTGTTGACTTGCACTCTGAATGACTTCTGGTATAGCAGGCGATGCTTGAGAGAATTCCTGTATCTGCCTGTAGTGCATTCAGCCTGAGCAAATAGATCTTTTATTGTCTATAAACTCAAAGATACTAACCACATCTGACAAAAAGTGTTTTCCATTACCTTGAAGATTTTGAAATACCTTGTGGTATCTACTCATAAAGTTTATCCATTGTGTTAAATCTCGTCTCCAAATACTCTCGTGAAATTAGATTGCTTTTGCATGTATTGGGAAGTGGCAATCAAATCAAATGTTGATTCTCTAGCATATGGTAGATGCTATTCATCTTTAAAATGCACCAGTGAATGTTAGTCACTTGCCCTGTGTAATTGCTTTATTACCATCTTCGATCTACCTTTGTGTTGATTTTGGTTGCAAGTGAATCTCTTCTTCATGACATTCTAGGAAAGAATCAGAAAACTGCATGAAATTGTTGCTTAATCCAAAAGTATCACAAATACAGAAAGAACCAAAAAACAAGTTTATTGATAAACACAACTACCAAATGCCTTGAAACTATAATCTGCAGTTATTCCTGCAGGTGATTACTCCAGTCGCATGAGTTTGGACTTATAAATAGAAGCTTATAAGTAGAAACTTCCTAGATCCAAGTCTAAACTTACTTCTCTGGAAGTTTCTCTCAGTGAATAGCCTCTTTAGTTCAATTGGTAGGTATTAATTTAAAGCACAATCTACAGTGGATTCAGTTGCACCTGCTGCTCTACTTTGGCCTAAAAGAAAAGATATTTGGTAACTAGTTTCAGAGTGCTAGCCAGGTACATCGCATCTCAGTAGCCAGCTGTAAGCAGAAAGGAAAGGCAAAGAGAAAGTAACCAGGGGTTTTAATGCATATCAAGAAAGATTTTGCTCTTGTAGTCACCATGAGACTCTCAAAGCAAGGATGAAACTCCAGCATGTTCGGAGCGTGCCAAGGACTGGTTTTGGTGATACAGCTCATGCTATAGCTCGTGTGTCTTCAGCCCGGCTCTATTTCACATCTATAACTGATAAACCTGCACTGGCAAAGCTGTAAAGTGTCTATCAGGTTAATCAATTTTATTAGGTATAATCTCTTTGTTATTGGGGCATTTGTAGCTGGAGAATGATTGCAAAGTTGAAAGAGACTCATAGGAATAATCTCTAGTTTTCCTAAAATTTCTTTCAGCCTTTTAAAGGAAGATCTCAGACTTCTACTTTTTATACAGATCACCCTTACAACTTAAGTCTAACTCTATGTTTTAAAGCATGGATCCAGACTAGCGTTTGTAGGAAACATGCCTTTTAGCAGCCATTCAATTAGCTGTTGCAGGATCAGGCAATAACAATGGGTCAAGTAGAAGACAGTGTTTCTGGCACACAAATTAGAGCAGGATTGACTGCTAGCTTGGAAGCGGTGCTGGCTTTTTCAGCACCTTCCAATAGTAAAGGCTTTTGTACCTTATTTCTCTCTCTTTTTTTTTTTTTTTTTGGTCTCTCAGGAGATTAGTTATCCATGTTTGATCACTCTGTGTTGATAACCATTTGACGTTACGTGCAATTGCTTATCTCCTCCCATAAAAGAATGAGAGGACATCAAATGAAGGTGGCAGGTTTGAAACAGAGGGAGGCATTTCTCCATACAGTCTAGAACTGAACTATGGGGCTCCTTGCCTCTGTATAGCGTGGAGGTTAAAGTTTTACATAGGTTTATAAAAAGCCTAGGCAAACTAATGACAGATAAATTGATCAGTATAACCTTTTCCTCAATTATATTAATGGCAGTCCTACCACTGATTTTCAAAAGATTTACCTAAATTGTAAACCAAAGTACCAATTCAAAACTTGCCCAAGATGTCTCATTAGTATTGCAGTATTTTCAGTGGATAAGTCACTATCCAAATACTGAACTAGTTTTTAATGTGCCAGAAACGGTATTTGGTAGTAAAAAATTATTGCATATTCAGCTTTAATACGTACACTGAATATAATTTTATTACATGAGTGTTTCTTACATTTTTGAGACACGTATTTTCCCCAGGAAACAGCAAAAACTACTCATCATCAAATTAAGAATACTATATAACTTACACAGCAACAACAAATCGTCTACATGGTAAGAAACTTTCTAGCAATAATTAGAGGGATCCTAAAATTCGCAGAAATCAATCAACGATCAGAATACAGCAAGTCAAGGCAATTCTTCAACTGAATAAAGAGCAAAGTAAAAAAAGTGTGAGCGTATCTCATAAGAATATAAAAACACAAACATAAACAAAGACCACACTAAAAACTGTAAAGATATATATACATACATATGTCTCAGTTATCAAAACTTGGCATAATTTTGTTTTTGATGAGGAACTGGACATCAAAAAACTAACCAAGAAGGGTTCCAACCTGAGAAGTTCCTACATGCATTAACTTTTGCAGTAAATCTCAAAGGCATTTCCAGAGAGGCAATGTATGGCACATTAGACAAACTAAGTGGAATAAGAAACAGACATCTTTTCATAAAGCATATCTAGATAAAAATCTTCAGCAAAGAAAATTGCATTTAGTTATATTAAAAGACTAAGAGATAAGAAATGAGCCATACTTTTCTTTCCCCCAGAATAATCATTATAGCTTAAGTAAGTTAAGCTAACTCTACTGATCCATAGAAAGAATTCCACATCTGGAAAATCTTTACTACATCTGTGTTGGGGTTTCATGCTTTTTGGTGCTTTGTTCACCAGTTCCCATGACTCTGACTTAAACCCCTCTCTTATTTTCTTAAGTGCATTCCAGTTCAACTAAAGATGTAGAGATCATTTCATTTCCTGAGATCTGTTATTTAAGCTTCCTTACCTGTTTTCCTTAAACAAAGCAAAATAAACACTTGAAAATAAAACAAAGTAAAAAAGACAAAGCAAGCGTCTTCGTAGTATTCTGCAGTAAGGACAACCATTTTAATAGACTGAAGTGAGATGGAGATTTGTAATTGTCAAATATAACAGCCAAGTAAATTTGTTATTGTAAACTTCCAGCTGTTTAGCAAGCAGCAGCAAGCATAACGCTACTAAGTGAGACACACTCTGGCACTAAAAATCGGTGTCTGCCATGTAACGTGCAGCAGCAGCACTGCTTAAAATCTGAATTGTATTGGCCAAACCCGTACACTGTGGACAACCAGAAGAGAGCTGGCTCCTATGTTGCTTTATGGCTGGTTCCTATACTGTGCTACACAATTTCCTAAAACTCCAGGAGATAAACTTAGAAATCCAATGATGACAAAGTACTACTTCCCAAAACTGGCACTTTCCACTCTTAAAAGAGCTGTGGGCTGACTCACGCAGGTTTGTTTCATTGGCACCATCATAGGCTAAATGACAATCAAACCTGGAGCGCGCACATCCAGCAGCCCGGCACCAAGGGCAGAAGGGCACCTTATTCAAGGACTCGGTCACACACAGGCATCTGTACGAGTAAATTAGGCAGGACATGGGCTCCAGTACCAACATGCAGTTATCCCTCTTGTTTAATTAATTTAATATCACTCTCTACAACTACCTGAAAGGAGGTTGTAGCCAGGTGGGGGTCAATCTCTTCTCCCAAGGAACAAGCGATAGGACAAGAGGAAATGGCCTCAAGTTGTGCCAGGGGAGGTTTAGGTTGGATATTAGGAACCGAAAGGGTTGTCAAGCATTGGAACAGGCTGCCCAGGGCGGTGGTGGAATCACCATCCCTGGAGGTATTTAAAAGACGAGTAGACGTGGTGCTGAGGGACATGGTTTGGGGGTGGTTTTGGCATAGGTTTATGGTTGGACTCGATGATCTTGAAGGTCTCTTCCAACCCAGGTGATTCTATGATTATTATCCTGCTTCCTGCTGTAGCTTTGTCTAGAAAAGTGCCAGATGGCATGGGACAAGACCCATGAACACTCTGGGAGGAGACAGCATGGACCAGGGACTGTTTAAAACCAGCAGTAACAGGAGATGTACACTTATTCTCATTGTGAGGTCTCGATCAAAAAGATCAATCTGATGAATTCATTTTTGCTTCCTTTGTCTGTCATTAACTTCAAGTTTAGTCTTTGCTTAGAGGATTAAGATATGAATTTATGAGCAAATCACTTTCTCAGTGGAAACACCCTTAGCCTCTTGCTTCCCAGATAAGGTATGGGAAGGGCAATGCGTCTTGTAATGCATGGAAAATATGCCCAGTGAGATTCTAGCATAAGGATTTGAACTACTGCTTTCACCTAACTTTTCCCTCTGCTTTCACTCATTCTGACAAACTATCTTCAAGGTTTTACTGAAAAGGAGATTCTGGAAACTAGGTCTTTTGGTTACAGACAAATGGTTGATTCCACACTTTTGCCTTTCAATTTCTCGGCTATCATCCAACAGTAATTATTTCAGGAGGGACAAAGGAAAAAACAGAGAACCAGAAAATCAGCTGTCTTGCTGTTCTGTTTGGCATACCTGAAGAGTGGGATACAAATGACTTCCACTGCCTTTGTGCTTCCTTAAATTGCAGGGCCAGGTAATCCCTGGAATAACTGTGGAGAAGAGGTGTGTGGACAGTGTCCTGGCAGGCAGCAATGACTGCCCCAGTTTATCGTCCCTGGAGAGCGTCTCTCCATACCAAATGTTGCTGCCCCACCACTCCCCCTCCTTTGGGACAAGCTTTTGGAATGGGCAGAGTTATGCTAAGACACATTTAGCGCTCTCTGCTCGTGTATGAGTACCAATTGTGTTTTGGATAGCACGCTGAGTTATCAGTAGGAAGTCACCGTAGCCGTAATTATAGCCTGAATACCAAATTATTATCTGCATGAGTGCTCACTCTGTCAGCAACCTAACTACAAACTGATGAAACCAGACAAAACCTCCCATCTGTGTGACAGAAGAAAGCAGCTCAGGAGCAGGGCTCCACATTAATTTGGGAGAAAACCAGCTCTGTTGGCCATTCCAGCCCTATTGGCATTGAGCAAGCATTGCCTTACCAATGTCCTCACACAGCAGGAGTCTGGATTTGCTTTTATTCCTAATGGACCTTTGAACAGCAGATCTCGATGATAAGGAGCAGCAGATTTCATTGATTCAGTCAAGTGGCAGTCAAGGGAACACAAAGGCATAATACTTTCCTGAGCCTGCAGCGATTAGACGCTTATCCATTAGTAAAACTCTCCTTAAAGAAATAAGAAAAGCATGCGATACTCTGAGCAACTCTGGTTTATGCTGTAAATAACTCCAGTTTTGGAGTACACTTTTATCATAGAAGTAGGATGTCCTCTTTCTTCACATACTCCTCCCTTCCAATTTTTTAAACATTTCTGGTTTCAAAATTTTAAGGAATTGCACAGTCTGTAGCAAGAGATGTTCTGTTAATTGTGCTAAACAACCTGACTTGTTAAATATTGGCATTTACTACCGAATCTTTTCAATTATTGGAGCAAACAACAGTTGTAAATCATAGTAGGAATTTAGGTGCACTGTCATCTAATTCATGAAGTGTTAACAGCCTTCAGGTTTCATCAATTAAAAGATGAAGTTCCTTGAGCAAGAAAAAGTTAATTCGTGTTCAAAGACACAAAATTCCCTCCCTTAAAGCGGAGAACATGCGTCAACTGACCCTATGTATCTACAACTGAGGGATAAAACACATTTCAGAGGAGCAGTTATCACCAAACCAAAATTTACAAGCTGCCAAAATTTAAATTAAGCGTTATTCTTAAAAAGCATGAAATAGTTTAAGGTGAGAAAACCAAAGAGCCATAATTCAGGTCTTCAGTGACGTTATAAAATAGATATATCAATATGACTAAACTAGAATCCCTAATTATAATAATACCTAATTATAGTTAACTGATCTTGAAGATGCAATACAAATTTTTTTCTTTCCTTCATTGCCTGCTCTGGATGTCTTGAGACAAATACTGCCTAACTTGCCAACTTAAGTCAGTAAATTGCGTCACATCTAACCCTGAGAGGACACACACTATTCTGTAGCTTAGACTGCAGTGCTTCATGTTGAGAGCAGCATAAACCCAAGAAGAAGTGTACCAAACCTTATAGGTCACCGATTCATTTTTAATGAGACTCAGTTAAGTTTCCTATGCACCCTTCTAATTTTTACTGAACATTGCAGAACTTTCTGGATTTAGTACCCATATGAATTCCATTAAAAATAGAGAGGCTATTCCCAACTTCAGCAGCGTTTATGAGGGCTGAGCTTGATTCCACCATGCCCTCCAACTCTGTGCTTCCCTCCAAGTCCTTCTGCCTTCACTGCCCTACCCCAAATATTTCCTGAGAGTGTTCACTGGGCTTTCCCACAGAAGACCTGTATAGCTTCAGGCCTCCAGGTCCAGAGCTGACCCCAACTATCTTGCCAGACCTCTGGACATGAACTCATGACTTCATTCTAAGTGACAGTCTAATTCTTCTAAGGCATTTAAAGTTTTTAAGTAAACCAACTAATTTTGCATAGTATGTGGGGTATTTTTAATAATACTCTTTTTTGCTTGATTACAGAGGAAACACACAAATAATAAATCTAGCATTCTTTTTCTTGCATCGATTTCCTCACTTTTGTGGTATATACTTCTGGCTTAAGTCTCATCATCTTGAATAGCTTAGGATTTTACTGTAAGTCATGTTACGCCACTTGAATAGGGGAGTCTTTCCAGCTCATTTTCCAGAGCATTTTCATATTCACTAGTGCAATCAACAGAAAGTGGTAACTTGGTCTGTGATAAACTGTCAAACTAAGTTCATCTCTACCATCTTCTGCTAAAGCTTTCTTGACAGCTATTCAACAATTCATTCCCTTCACACTTCCTCTTTGATAATTTTCCATTCCTTCAAGCCTTTTCCTCACAAATAGGAAAGAAATCTAGTTACCCTGGTACTATTTGTCACAAACTATCTACACCATAAAGCAAAGTAGGAGTCTGAACTAGAGCCTGGAATGAAACTTCCTTATTCAGTGGCACCTACAAGGACTCACAAGCCATGTGCACATTCCTCTGTTAGTCTATATACCAGCCAATACAATATACTATTTCTTGTAAAGCATATGTCTTAGCTCAGTGTGACTGTATCCCTTGTCTACCTTTCCTACATGCTTCTCAAGCATTTTTTCATTGTTCTTTTAAAGCGTTCATTCAACACACGAACCATGATTATCTCATATTTCATAAGGAAAAGCAGACCTTCAATGGGAATTGAATAGTTTCACCACGTTCTTACTATGTCTATGCTTCATTTTTCATCTCTTGGCATTACAGTGGTCAGCTATAGTATGTTCAGCCACCTGTATGAAATCTGCCTACCTGAAACGTTGAGAGAGGGATGTGAACCCCTAAAAGTTGCAGTAATTGTTTAGCTGTGGATCTTGATGTGGATTTCTGTTCAAATGCATGTTGTCAATTTTTAAACATGATTTATAGCCCGGCTTACAGTTCTGGCAATAATTACTGGTTTTCATTATGCATGAATCTGCTATGCTTGCAAAATTTATATCCTCCTTCATTATTCTGTGGGCCAGCTTGTGATTCACCTTTGATTGAAAGTTGTAATTGCCTGAAAGGGAGTTTTGTGTTGAAGGTGAGTCACAGTGTTGCTTCCCCAAATGTATTTCACTGCCTTCTAAGTTTAGGAATTCAAGCATTTGCTGTAAACTGGATCACTGAAATGATTCACATTAAGTCTATCTCTTTTTTAACCTGTGTTGTTCTAGTGAGCTGGCTTTCAGCAAGCTGTGCAAACAGTTCCCCAGTACCAAAGGCGAGCAGTTAGGAGCAATAAGGGATGCAAACAAAAAAAACTATGAAGAAAGAAATATTTCCTGTAGCAGCTTTCTGCTGCTAGTGTCTTAGGAAATAAATGCCTTAAAGAGGCTGCACAAAATGCAGGCAGGCATAGAGAATTTGGCATAGAAAATGTACTTAAATACTAAGATGCAATCCTAACTGACCTGGAATTAGGACTTGAAGTGGCCACATGGCTGTTCAAAGGCTACTACAGCAGGTTCAGGTATTTAACAGCAACTATGGGCTCCCTTCAGAGATTTGAGACTCTTATAGGCTGTCCGTTTGCAGACTAAACATTCCCCCTTCTGCCCCTCTGTTTGCTGAGCTGGCACAGTCATGAGGTACTTATATGAGCTACATAGCCATCCTCATCTGGACTCTCCTGGTACAAGACAAGTGACTTTCCTCAGTTCTGCTGCCTTTTGCGACTCTGCAGTGTCCATTGCGTTACTCTCCTAATCTGTTCCCACTGGACTGAATTTTCCGTGGATCCTTTAGCATTTCCAAAATTACGTCACACATTCGCAGTACAAACCATGCCTTTACATAGACTTGATATACAATCATGCTCTAGTCCTTCCTATTCTTGCTAAGGGCTACTGTTCCTAACAAGAGCTCCCCACCATCAACATCTTTTATTTCCTGCCAGGAGAATAAAGCTCATGTAACCTCCGTGCAAAGAGCGCTCTGCTGGGAACCGTAAAAAGCAGTGTGTGTTTACAGTAACACTAAACACCGTTTCAGATCAAGTCAGCATTTTTTGCCCAACAGGAATCAGCACGTTGGTTCTCGGGCAAGGAGCAGAATGGACCTAAGGTCAGTATGTGCTCACTGCTAACGCAAAGGATTTTGTGAACATACATGATTCCTGCCTTCCTACATGCATTTTTCTGAGAGCAGCCTTTTTATTGAAAACCATGCAAAGTTCAGCTCATTGTTTCAAGTTTTAGCTTCACAATTATCTATCTTTTTTTGAACATTCGGTAGGTGTTTGGGGCTAACAGACAGTCTCCCGTTACTTTTCTGAGAGCTATCCTTTCACGGGGTGATTTTCATTGACAAACTAAATATAGTGATTTCAAACGTCTGCATGACCCTCTCTGTGTTACACACATCCATTCTTGTCTTTACACACTATGCACAACAATGTGAAAGTCACGAGGAGAAAAAGTCCCTTTTTCCATGCTGCAGAAACACCTAACCTTCTTCAGAATATGAAATTTTGAAACAAGTATAAAGTTATATGTGACAAGTGAGAAGGGCATTTACAGAAGAACACTAAGAAATTACAATATCCAGACAACTGGAGATTAACCTAGACTTCCTTGGTAAAATAGAAAAGATTTCATATGGGATATATTTAAGTTTACTTTGTATTGCCTCTTAGAGAGAAAAAAAATTAACTGCTGAGGATCAAAATATACAGAGGGTTTTGGTGAGATATACGTTTAATATTTCGTAGGTAGGTATGAGAACTATATACAGACCATTTTCTGGTTGTTGATCAGTAGTACTTTACTTAAAACATTGTAGCGAGGGCATGCGTATAGATGCATATAATGATCTTAATTTGAAATCAGTGAAAATAATTCTTCTGTAGTCTCCTCACCTCTGAAGCATCATAACCTTTAAAAACAACATGGTTTCCCTAGACAAAGGCTAATAAAAGATCTTTAATCTTTCATGTCCAAAACACAGGATCTAACTAATGTGTCTTTGATCTAAATTAATTTTCAATATCTGTCAAGAACATATCTGAGAACTTTTTTGAAAGTTTATTTAAAATTCTATATCATTCTTAATCCTAGCTGCCGGAGTTTATTGATTAGTAATTTGATTGTCCAGATGCTGAAACCTTAAATTTCTTATTTAAGGGAGGAGGTTTTCAACATCAAATAGCTAGTTTATTCTGGTTTAAATTAGGTTAACTAGGTAACTGTATCTAATCCTGTTAATTGAAACTCAAAGCTGTCATGACTTTGTAGGGACAGAGCCTTTCAAACCTTTTTTAATATCGAACAACTTACATTAAAACCTATTTTTAATTGCCCATTTGGATTTCTTTATATTTTCATATCCAATATAGATTTAAGTTTTGACTTTTTGCAATATATTTCTGTTTTATTTCTGACTTTTATGACCAGTTAGCCAAGGTTATATTTGTTATCAGTACACTGGCAGCTACTCACTCCACAACCAACTCCAAATTCCAATCAGTCTAGAACCAGCTTTTTAAGAAGAGTGCAAATAGAAAAGTATACTTGATTGTCATACAACAGTACAACATTTTCTCCTATAACTTATGGTGGAATTTTTCATTAAATATAAAGTAGTATTTTATTTTGGTCCACATACATAATTTTTTCTAGTGCTTGACTAAAGGGTAGTATGTTGAACTGAAAAAAGTTACTGACATCCTTGTAAAAATTCCATCCTTTCATATCCTCTTCTAAAGAACTTTAATATTTCACTTTTATTTGGTTCCTTACACATAAAGTGTTAAAGAGCATCACTGACATGAAAAAAATATCCTGGTTTTCCTTCCAATGTCACCTGAAGATACTCTCATTCTATACTAGTGCCTTCAGAAAGCAGCCAATATGAGCAAACAGGGCTGAGCTAATTCAGCCCATGAAAAAGCATCTACCAGGTGTCTGCTCTTTCTTTTTCTTTCTTTGGTTTGTTGCGTACATCAAGCAATCATACCTGTGTTTAGCCTGTAAACATTTTGAGTATGCAAGTACTAAGACGTAGTACGCAGGTGCCTTCTCTAGCTATGTCTACTGTTTGGTCAAACACCGACTGACAAGTGAGGTTATGTTCTGGAGTAAGTGTGAGTGTGTATATAGAAGCACACATGTAAGTGTTCTGCACTTTAAGTATTACTGAAATAATGTGTGGATGCATACATGGCTCATTTAGGCTTTAAAAGGTCCAGAGTCATGAAAATGTTCCTAAAATAATGTTCTCTGTTTTCATCCCTGCTTTAGTTTGTACATTGCCCTTATTTCAGAACAAATAAGGTATATTGAACGTGATGTATGTCCTTATAGGTGAATTAATTTGCCAATACGTTTACAGAGGCTATCTGCTTCTTCTGTCTTCGTGAAACACTGGAATTCCACCCATATATGATATATAGGAAGAAAGGGAAATTATATCCTTGTCTGTCAACATAAAACAATGAGGTCAAAGTCCAGCGATGATGTTTGACTCAGCGTATTTCCTCTGCTGGTAGCTTTGTTGTTTCATATTCTTTCGTCCTTATGTCTTGTGATCATCCATTTCTTCCTCCAGTTTTTAAATCGAGGTGACAACTGACCTAAAGACTTCCACGTTCACGACATGAACTTGGTGGAGATTGTCCTCTGGATCCAGCCTAGGAGAGACAAATGAGGCAAATCAGGACCACTGCTGTTCTGCAAATGTCATATCAGTCATATGAAAGAAGTGACAGAACTAGGGCTGGCACAGCCCCTTTATATCAGTTCCTAGGGATCAGAGGACCAGGAGGTAACAGATGTCAAGTAGAAGTCAGGCAAATGCAACCATTTGATAAAGCTGGTGATGAATTTGTGTGGCATAAGTGTGAGGTCTACCCTTTCCCAGAACATTTTACAGTAGCAGCCTTTAGCATGGCAGAACCACTATATTTCAGCCCTTTATTTATGATGTTTCCAAGCTTCTGCAACTGTCCATCAAGCATAGCTAACCCAGCCCTACTTAAAATACCCTTCATGCCAAGGGTACCTTAAAGGCATTAATTTAAAGCGGAATTTTCAGCATTTGTAAGGGATTTAGACTTACTGTTCCCACTGGATACTAATAATCAGAAAATAACCAATGAAAAGGTACCAGAAATGCAAACCTGACAAACTGTTTTTCCAGAGTTTGCAGATGGTCAGAGTAGTTTTTTGTGCGTACCACAGTGGGCCTGAATTTAGGAAAGAGCCTTTTTGACGGAGGAGCTTGATGGAGGCCCTTCCAGCTCTCTCCTTTGTGCTGTGGATGGACTGTCAGTTGTGGCAGCCATAGGCATCTCGACAAGAGCTCTGATATAAAGTTAAATGTTCTGTGATAGAAATATCCCAGATAAGCTATTCAGAAAACCTGCCTGTAATAGTGAGATTCACCGTCTGTAACCTCTTCATTGAGATCTACTGAGTTTAGCTCTCAGGGTACTCGCTAGCATACGTGTGTGTTTGACACTTCTTCCAGCCTCCCCCATCTCTCCTCCCTTCCCTGGTATTTTCTTCATATCCTCCTTTTCTGGTGTATTTCTGCATGTAACACAGAACCTAAAGGCATGCAGAATCGTACTGGCAGCTTGTGTGTCAGAAGACCAAGTTTCAGTTATAAGGCTGAAGTTTTGATGTGACAAATTTTTATGTCTGAATAGCAGGTCCTTTATCACCGGGAAGGGGTTGCAGGTTATCAAGGGGCTGCGAAACTTTCTGAGCAAAGCAAACCTACTTTCAGGGTCGCTCCTTTCTAAAGAGGGTATGAACCATGATACTTTAGTATTATATTCTGCTCATTTGCCATATTATATCTCACTACATCAATTTTGATCTTGCTAACTTCTCTGTTTAAATATATACTATATTGAGGACTTGCACCATTGCTGATACATGCATCCTTCTGTTTCACGTTTGCACTTTTTTCCCTTGACTTTCTACTCACATATTTTATTTTGTCCTGATGTAAGCTCCACAGATTAATTAGCCCTAGTTTGGAAGGAAAACACACACAAACACACCGCTCTCTTCAATGTCAGGTCAGTGTTTTGAAACCTTGTACCACCTTAAACACTTCCACTTTTTTCTTGGTGTGCTCGCGCTTTAAATACTTGTAGACTGTTATCATTACTCTCTCCTTGCATTATTAGCTGTCATTTGGCTAAGCAGAACATGTTTTAATCTTTCCTCGTAAATCAAGCTCTCCAGCCCCTTAATCATTTATGTTGCTGTTACCTGAATTCCTTCAAAACTTGTTGACATCTTCGTGGTACTGGAGAGGCTAAAACTACATGCTGCATTCGAGAAAGGACACATTTGTGCCAAATAGACCATACCTGGTTGTTCTTTATGGAAATACTGAGAATGTAAATAATAGTTGTTTTTTCTATTGTATAGGTGAGCAAAATAGTTAATATTATGATTAAAACATCAGGAATAGTAAAGAAGAAATGCTATACGTTTTACCACACTTCTCAGTCAAACGTTCAAGATACATATATCCTTTCACTATTACTGCTATACTTTATTTTTAATATACCTTTAAGATATTGCCTCAACCTATCAACCTCAGATGTGAGCTTTGTCTTCTTGTTTCTTTGCTTCATCAACTTCTTGGTTTTTTATTCCCTTCTTCTAATTACCGTGCTTTTCCTAGGAATCTCTAGATCATCTACTTATAAATATGAAATAATTTCTCCGTTATTTAACCAGGTCTTTAATTACTGCCCTCACCCCTTCTATTATGAAGTACTTGAAGAAACACTTGTACTTACTTTTTTCTAGTGTACATAAAGATTTTAAGTAGTTTTTCCATGTATGTGTGGTTGCTGTTATTTTAGATATTGATGTATTGTTAAGGCCTAATTTTGATTATTCCAGAACCATTAATATCTTGCATTGAACCTGAGTGCAAGATTCATGTTTCCTGTTTTCCTTAAGAACTGCATAAATTCAGTATTTTAATGAGGTCTCTGAAAACTTTAAGTTCAAAGTCAATAAACAGAATTTTAGGTTCTCCTATGTAACCCACCTCATCATCTAGGTATCTTTTTAAAGAAAAATGACGACAGTAGTTTCAGACTGAAGAAGACCAGAACAAATAATCTTAATTTCAGACCCAGTTCATTTGGGAATACCACCATACATCTCTCACTTTTCAAAGTAATTACTTGACTTGACAGTAAAACAATACTATGTCAGATACAGAGCTAGGGCGAAACACAGGTCAGGGTTTCAGCCCTGCAAACACAAGATAAAACTCACATTTTCCCCTTGCTCTTGAGCCCGTGAAGTGCAAAGTTTGCTGAACTTAGAATAATCCTAATTTAGTCCTCCTAAAATAAATTAGAAGAACTTGCCAGCCAGTAGCTAGTCTCAAGACCTAAAAGCTGGGCTAAGTATGCTGTATCCTATCAGCCCCCTGGTCCCAAAACCAGCTAGTCCCAGCTCATGGTTCTTCCCCAGCCAGCCCTCCATACCACTGTAGTAACCTGACTCTAAGCGATGGTTTTCCACACACTGCAGTGATGCTCCAGAGGGTAGATATGCCATGTCTTAAATCAGAGGCCAGCAGGAACGGTTAAGTGCACGCAGAAGCAATTTTGGCTGATTAGCTGTGAAGTAAATTAAGTGAAGATGTGAAGCAACCCAATTCCTAGAATAGCAAACCAGAGCGTCTCATTAAAACCTCATTCAATAGTGTTGCTAACTTCATGGAGTAAATATGAAACATTAACATCTCATAATAACTTTAGCTGGGGTTTTGGATTTCCTTTATAAGTTTTTAAGGTATGCTGTGTACGTTCATTATACACAAAGGCTTTATTATGGGTAACAGAAGGTATCTTTCACTTGGTATGATGACTGCTTTAATCTTCAGGATAATTATGTTTGACACTCGCCATAAAGCTTTCAGTTGCATCTGTGATACATTAAGCTTACAAAAGGTGAAGTGAAACGTTAGATTCTTTATCTCTGAGAGACAAGGTATTAGAACTTGTAATCAGCAGTTACTGCAAGACTTCAGTGGAAATAACGAACCCCAGAAGAAAGACATCCTACAAAACAGCATGCAGCACTTAATGGAGTATCAGTTTTTCTTTTCATTTAAAAAAAAATGTGGCCAATACTCTGAAAAAAAAAATCTGCAGCAGAAAAGACCCCAAGAGTGCATGTTTTTCTCTTCATAGCAAAGACAATTGTTTTTTTAGAGTAAACGGGATGTTTACTCTATTCCAATGTTTATTCCGTTCCATCAGAGCAGTAAATGAGAAAAGTTCTCACTAGCTATGTAATAGCTGAATTTTAGTTGCCAAATAGGGCAATTAAAACTATAGTAGATGAGACACACTTGCCCTCTCTCCTCCTGTTCCTGCCTGTGCTTCACAGTGCTGTGTACACAAACCTTCCTCCCAGCCCCAGCACAATTTTCTCATTCGTTATTACCTTTGATGAGGGACCAACCATCTTCCATCCTTTTGTGAAATTAAGCCATGGGGTCAGTAAAAGCCTAGGTGAGATGGATTCTCTTGCTCATGCAGCCTTCTGGGCTGCTGGCCACTAACATCCAATGCTGCTGAACTGCTGGGAAATAGTGTTTCTCAAAGGCTTGTCTGTGGCTACAACAAGTGGTCTTTCAGAAAGATGAAAAAAGATGTCTACAAAAGAGCAAACTCCCATACCAAATCATAACCAAGTATTTAAGGAAAACTTGCTAGATTTTTTCAACAGCGAGAAAACAACATACCCTTTCATTCATTTTCCTCAATGAACTGGATTTAAAATGAACACAGAAATAAAGCACCTCAAAGAAGTTATGTCACAGACAGCTCCAGGACAAACCATTACAGCATGGCAGATACCAGAAACTGAAACCAGGAGTCAGAGGAAGTCTGGCAGCGTTAAAACTAAATCCCCAACCTGACTATGCGTATAAACATTTGCACAAAAATGGATCGAGGAGAAGTTACAATTCACACACTGTCCAGCAGTGCCTTAATCAATGAAATCTTGGAATCTACTGATTCAAGACTGAGGGTCTGTTCCAAAACCTATCCAGAAGTTCAGATTCAGTTTGGATCCTACTTCCTATGTCATTGCTTCCTATGAAAATTCCAATTTTTCTCCTGTTTTCTCTTCCACTGAAGCCACAAACTAGCAATTCAGGCAGGGTTACATCCTGCTTGTCTTCTCCACGACAAACAAACCTTCTGTAGAGATTGTGTTTCACAGTGCCGCAATGGCAGCAGCAGGGATGAGAAGGGAGGAGGACAGCTCAGCCTCTTTACATCACTTAATAAAACACACATTACACGGGGCAGTACTAATGAAGACAACTTACATGAGCCCCCTAAACCTCACTAAATCTTCTCAGGAATGAGCTTTTTCCATCTTACCCTGCAAGCACTGGGACTTTTTCTTTGGTTTAAAATTTCTTGCTGCTCTTTAATCTCTCTGTTCAGAATGGTCTCAGTTTGTACTCTGAATTATCTCCCTGCTCACCCTCTGACTTAGATGAGTCCAGCTCACATAACGCTCCCGTTCTGCTCACTGCTATGTACACGGACACCAGCCGGCCACCGCTAGATTATTTTGAACTCACATTTTACAAGAAAATTAGTTTTATTCACAATCAGTGTTCCTGTTGGTCTTTGCAGACAAGCTCAAAGACTTTGTTGCTTATTTCTATTGTGCCATTTTGTATAAGGCACGTCCAAAGAGGACAACCTATAACCCAAGAAACTCATCATGTTAATATGACAGGGTAGACATGAACAGGAGAGAGGGAAAGAGAGAGTAGGAGAGAGTAAAAAGGAGAAGACAAGGAAGGTAAATTGCTAATTATGAAAGAAAATTATAGAGGCAGAGTTTGAATAGGGAGTAATGATAGGGGGTTGGGAAGTGTTGGGCTGTTTGGGTTGGGTTTTTTTTGGTGGGATCTGCAATTTACAATCATTGCAATCTCACATAGAGCTACGTTTGCATTTCCATTGGAAAGAAAGAAGTACTTTAAACCATGTGTCTTATTCTATGAAATTTTATTCATCCTGCCCTAATCCTGCTGATGGGACCGCTCAAGGTGTGATGTATTACTCAGCTGACAAAAAGATATCTTGGTATGGGCCATTTGCATGTCAGGTCACCACAAAGGAAGAAGAAACAATGCTGTTTCATACTGGTTTGTTGTGGTAAATCATAAGAGATGGCTAATGCTAAAAACTAATCGCAGTGCACAGCCTATTGCTGTCAACTATTCTGTATCAAACAGGTATAACCGAGAAAGTTCTACAGCTCAAGTTAGGTGTTTGGAAGTGTTTGGACACCCTTATAGATTAATACTTCCATAAACTTCTCTAGGCAGGTGCCTCACATATGGCTAAACAGAAAGAAGCATTAACACTTCCTTTCTCATTTGAATTTTAAACTACGGCACTAGTGTTCACTAATGTCCCATTTTTTCTCATTAACATGCAGTATTTCAGAAAACAGTTGGCAGAAGGGGAAGACTGGCTTTTCTGATAATGTAAGGATAGTTTATAACCAGTTACATTAAAAATATGTTAATATGGAACAATGTACAACTGAACTGGAAATATATCTTCTTTCATATGATTCAGTAACTTACTATTTTGCATTTATGTCTGTGATTAGAAATGTTTTCTGCTTCCCTGTGTTGGTTTGTTTATTATTTTTGGAGCATACAGTGATAGTGAGACAGCAGAAACAGCCAGATAAGCTTACACTTTGAAGTGCACAGAACTCCAATTAAGCTATGGGGCTATTTGCAAAGCCAGGGACATAATCACACCATGAAGTTTAGCAAATATTGTTAGTGTTTATTTGGGATCATGTTTAATTTGAAACTCATAAATGTATAATAGAGGACTACTCAGTTTACATAAACTCATCAACATGTATTTATCATACAGCAACAGGCAATTAAGGTAGATATTTTGACAAAATCTTCTCAGTGTTTCAACAAAAGAAGTTTTCAATGTTTTGGCATTGAAAAGTCCATGAAAGCAACAACAGGTGTTGTGGCCTGTGTCATGGACAGCTGCTAGGGAAGGTGGATTTTGTGCATTTTCTTTCCAGCTATTTCAACACCCTGGTTGTTCAAAAAATACAGGTCTGGGCCACAGCATGAGGGTATAAAGCCTGCAAAGCTTACCAAAGCAGTGTGCACAGCGGCAACGACTGTCACGTGGAGAGGGGAGGATTGTCCTTGGGGCTTCCCCACACCTCTGCTACTGTGGGAAAGCAGAATATGCAGGGACAGCAGGCAGTGCACTCTTCCAGTCCATGGGGGAAGCTCAGGAAAGGTTGCCTGTGACATGGTTTGCTGTCTCTTCTCCAGGCTGCATCCATTTAGCTCCTAGGCTGTTCAGAGGTTCTACAGGGCGTTGACATGTGTCACGGGGCAGTCTTCTGAGGGCAAAATACAGGGTAGTATAATCACAAAACACGTAGTAACATGGGGTTGAGTTGTGCGCTTCATCATCATCACCTTCGCAGTAACCACCATCTAAACTTTTGTTATTATCTAAACAAGTACCTTCTGCTGAGGTCAGGATGCAGGGCAGCTCCAGTCTGTTTTGTCCAGTGCAGAATTGCTCCCACTGGCACAAAACACTGTCAAGCCCTTGGCCACCACAGCAGGGAGGAGTGAAAAAAACGACACAGAGGAGAGCAGCCAGCCATAGGAACCAGAGGTCAGATGATGGAGAAGGATGTAGTTGGGACAGGGGTGGGGAAGAAACTGAACAAAGCATGGTGGAGCAGTCTTTAGAAGGTAGAACAGAAAAATAGCAGCAAGGAATAACTTGTAAATGAGTTTGGGAAGTAGAAAAAGAAATGGAGAGGCTGAAGAAGAGAGGGCGTCATGCACAGATCAGCAGACAAATACAGTCTATGGACCGGGAAAACTCCCAAAGTGTTCTTCCTTTAATGACTAATCTTCGTGTTTACTTCCTTTTATCTATACCTCACAGTGACACTTGACATGAGAAAGTATCCTAATATTCTCCCTCAGTACCATCTAAGTAGGAGGCTGAAACATGGGAAGAGAGAATAGTGAGGAATAGTTATAGCTCACAATAAACCCCACCCAGCCTACCTTCCAAGTCTGGATGCTTGGGCTTCTGTAATGTGCTGACTTCCACTCCTACTGCAAGAAATGAGAAAAATAATGTCCTTCTGAAATTTTTATTCTCAATTTGGAACAAAGAAGTAAAACTTGTCATGGAAGGATGTTTTCATTCAAATTTCCCTTTGGAAACACCACAGTGTTACATACCCATCCCCTTTCCTCCTGTGACGGGAGGGAGGAAATGATGACAAGAGTGTGGCTGCCACTGTAAGGTCAAGTCATTCCACCTGCAGCCTGCTCCCAGGGCTGCTCCCTAAAGAGGCGTGGGGAAAGCTGAGGACTGGAAAGTAGTCCATGGGACAGACAGATTGCCCAGACACCTATGTGTTGAATGAAACTTCTGAAAATTTTTACCTTATCTGATTGACGAACAGAGATTAAAAAAATTAAAAAAAATTTAAAAACCCAAATTTAATAAAGATGTGGCTTTGTCATATCGAAAATTTTGTTGAGATTTATTAAACTTCTATTGAAACTTTTCTGCTTCAACAAAGTAAATTTTATTTGCATGCCTTTCCACGGGAAATTTTCTAAATCTTTACCGTCTGCTCTGATTGGAGGATGCTTCTTGTCTAAAGCTCTGATATGCATGAGATCTCTCAGATACTGCAGATTTTGCAGTAGCAGATTTCCTTTCGGAAAGCAAGCCATATCAAAGTCAAAATTCAAAGAGCTCCTTTCCCAGTCTGGTCTCCTAGATAGCATTTGGAGACATCTGCTGAGATATGAAACAATGACACATGCTATGTGCCCAGCAGGCGTTTTTTTATTAGACCTAAATTTTTTATTCTGAATTACTCTTTTGTTTTGTGATACTTTTGGAGAGTTATGGCATTACCTTTCTGTTTCTGTAATAAAGGGAAAGCTGGTTGCATGCATCAGATCAAGCAAGCTGCAGAGACCACCCAGGGAAGATGGTCTGAATTTGCCATAGTGTTTGTCCCAGCCTGTACAGAAGTCGCAGCAGAGCTCAAACTGGCAGCAGGTTTAAAAAATGATGTGTGTCTGCCTGGTTAGGCATATTTTGGATGCATACATCATTCCAGACTCAAGGGACCAGAATCACATAGATGAACCAGAGATAAACAGAACAACTTGCACATTCGTAAACACTCAGAAGGGAAGTTGATGCATTTTGAGCAAGCCTGAAGAGAGTGAGGCTTGCATAACTGTTTACGTCCTAGGAGCTGGATATTGCCAGAACTGAAAATGAGATCACCATTCCAGTCCTTCCTAGTACCTGACACATTTGTCTGGTTCTTGCCTTAAAGAGGAAAAAGGATCTCTAGTGCTCTCTTTGCAGACTGAAGTATGGACAGAACCACTAAAGGACAGAAAACAGATATGTTTGGCAAGCTTAGATCCTTCCGTTTGAAATGCTGAGGAGTGGTAAGGTTACAAGGAATTAGCCTCTGCCTTCTGCCCTTGGCTGGCTTAAGAATGATGTGTTTAAGAACAATGAGCGGCACTCCACAAGTAAGGACACCCAGCCTCGAGCGGAAGATTGGAGAGGCACAGCTCGCCTTGTATTAACAGGACATTTCTAAAAATATTTCTGAAAAGAGAAGTGGGAGAAGTGGGTGGCTGCAGTCTGGAGGCAGGCTAGGTCTGGGTAACAGGGAAGACGCCGTCCCGGGAGCAGCAATGGCGGGGTCCATCGCGGCTGGTGGGAGCGCGGAGAACGCAGGGCTCAGCCCAGCTCCAAGCCGGCTGGGCAGGCAGGTAGGGATCTGGCCCCTATAACTATTTGCCTCTGGAATTCCACACAGACTTTTCCCTGGGCATGCATGCTGCTCCGCACGTGTGCGCGGCTGCCTCTTTCCTGAGGGTGTACTGTCACCTTTCTCCCCGAACACTGGCTGCTGCATTCCTCTCTTGTCAGCAGCAGACCCCTCTCCTTCAGATTCCCGTCATACTATTTTTAGTCCAGCACATGTCTCTGTTGACCCATCCAGTTTACCTTTTGAACATAACTATTTCTTTGGGCTTTTTTCATCTTGGCCATTGAACAGGAAATACTGAATAAAACACAATAATTCTGGAAGATAGCTGGAATATTGACTGTAGTGTGACTGTCATCACTATGAGTACTACTCAAATAGTGCCTGCTGGTGGTCTTCCTTAAGTTTCCAGTCACAGTGAAGCCAAGAGATAGAGATGCATCATAAATTTTACCTAGATGCTGGTTGAGGGGTTAGGACTCTGCTTATTTTTGCATGCATTTTGCTGTAGTACTTGTATAGAGCTAACTGAATTGTAGATGTAACATACGGAAGGGTACATAGGCCCTTTCCCAGCTCAAGGAAGATATTTATTTTCAGGAGATTTTCCAGTATATTTTTGAACAGAGCAGCAAAACGTTTTGCCATTTTATTTGAAAATATTTTCTTTGCCAGTTTGTAAATCTCACCATTAAAACTTTTTTCTTTTGATGCCAGTCCCAGTGCTCCAGTTTAACTGTTTGGTTTAACAGTTTTGCCCATAAATTAACATAATACATTCATGATGACCAGCTTCAGAGATTTCACCAGCTGAGGTCTGTACACGTCTACTTGACACCAGTGGCATCCTCTCCCAGTTCAGACTGTGAGCATGAATTTACCAGAGTAAAGGGGGAAGCTTCTCCTTACCAACAATCTGAAGGCAACCGCCGGTGTGTGATTCAGGCAGGTCACAGAATCATAGAGTCATAAGATGGTCTGAGTTGGAAGGGACCTTAAAGATCATCTAGCTCCAATCCCCTGCCATGGGCAGGGACGTCTTCCACTAGAGCAGGTTGCTCAAAGCCCCATCCAGCCTGGCCTTGAACACTTCCAGGGATGAGGCATCCACATTTTCTCTTCGCAACATGTTCCAGTGCCTCACCACCCTCAGGGTAAAGAATTTCTTCCTAATATCTACTCTGAATTTACCCTCTTTCAGTTTAAAATCATTACCCCTTGTCTTATTGCTGCACTCCCTGACAGAGTCCCTCCCCATCTTTCCCATAGGCCCCCTTCAGGTACTGGAAGGCTGCTATAAGGTCTCCCCGGAGCCTTCTCTTCTCCAGGCTGAATAACCCAGCCTGTCCTCACAGCAGAGGGGCTCCTACCTCTGGTCATCTTCGTGGACTCACTCCAACAGGTCCATGTCCTTCTTATGCTGGGAGCTCCAGAGCTGGATGCAGCACTACAGGTGGGGTCTCACGAGAGCAGAGCAGAGGAGCAGAATCCCCTCCCTCGCCCTGCTGGCCACGCTGCTTTTGATGCAGCCCAGGATGTGGTGGCTTTCTGGGCTGTGAGCGTACGTTGCCAGCTCATGTTGAGCTTCTCATCCCCTTGCAGGTGCTCACTGCAAACAGCTACACCTGCAAGGGGAGAGGGAATACATCTGAGCTCAATGGGAAAACATCTCTACATGGGCAGTAACTTTTCTCCAAGCACAGAGCCACGTGGAGGATCACAGGAGGAGCTTGCCTGAGATGCACTGCAGTGCTCTCAACAAGAGCATCAGATAATGGCACTGCAGCGGTGGCAGCTTGTCAGCTTTCCCCTGAACACACAGGTGTTTCCCAGCACAGAACTAAGAGCTGCTGCCAGTACCCCGGTAAACTGGGTCTTGCGGATGCCTTTTCAGCGTTGTTTGTGCATTGAGACGTCCAGACCAAAACTGAGTGCATTGTTCCGCAAAGAGTGTTACTTAAATAATGCAAGACTAAAGACTGAAACACAGCTCTGCTCTGATGCCTCCTTTAAACATGATTTTAAAATAATTTTATACTTTCATATTGCATGGCAAACTCTTAGCTCGTTTTATGACCATAGTGAATGTTGTGCATCTCCGATTTCCTTTGACGGTATATATTTGCTTTTAACTCTTTCTCCTGCTAGAGATCTCAGGCTACACTTTTCTAAAAGTAATGTCTTTTTATTTTCTATCCATATTTCTAAACAATCTATACCTCATTGATTTTCTCTCCATGGTCCATTAAGAATTTTCTGAGATTTAATTAAATTCTTTACACAATCTTGCTAAGATTGTCCATTTAGATGCAAAGTAACATCAGACAAGCAGACTCCCTTAGCCATCTTCTTCTGATTTGTTACAGTTTATCTTTACTCCTCCTTTGCCCTTTGTTGGGTCGTTCTGACATTTTCCAGCCCATTTTGTTGAACTAGTTGCACTGACTGCTTTAAATATTTTGAGTTGTGACATGTCCACATGTATAACAGAGCCCACAATAACTCTCAAAGAATTAAACCCTGATCAGCAATATATATATATTTTGCTCTTTATTTTTAATTTTTTAAAAGTTGGTTTAGCTGATAAAATTAATAATGGTGGGTTTGGTTTTGTTGACATTTTAGCCTGGATCCAGGTGTATTTTTGAAAAGGATCTGCCAACACGACACTTTGGCAGTCTTGGAGCATGTGAACTAAATGGCTTTCAAATGAAATTAAGCCAGAAGATGTGCCCTGGTAGAGTGCCAGTGATCTCCAACCCCTGGTGAGGAGAGTTCATTCAGTTCATGAGATCCAGGTAGACCTAGTTCAAAGTAACCCCACCCTGAGGTGTGTCAGAACCTTGGTATCATTTATTTTGCTGTATAAATCTGCTCTTTCTGGGCCATATTGTTTGGCACTGTAGACACAGCCACTGGTGGTAGTAAAATTGTGCTGAAACTGCCTTCTCCCTCCTTGCCTTCTGTTCTCTTCTGACGGTGGTACTCAGCTGAAATATGGAAGTATACACATTGAGCTCTGGATTTAGATATTGGTTACTGTATCCTCATTTAAAAATGAACTAGTGCTCTTCTGAGCTGGTCACTAATAGAAACAATGGCAGATTTCACTTGAAAAGGGTGTACGTGTTTCAAAAAAATAGATAGATTACGCTCTAGTCATCATCTCATTATTTGCCTATGTAAGTATTGCCACTTGCTCTACAAAAAAGATATGCCAGAACAATAATAATAGTAATAATAATAATAAGAAAAAAACCAAACCACCACGCATTTCAAGAGTGTGTAATCATATTTAATTTCTCTAGAGAGCTGGCTGCTTCTTCCTCCATCCGGCCTCAAAAAGTAGGAGGGGTGTAATGAAGAAAGCAATTGCAAACTCTAGAGATCCCTTGCTGCTGTTGGTTTTGTTCATAGATGTACACAGGACATTAGTGTTTGCAGATGCTCTATAAAGATAAAAGACAGAGGTCTAGATGAGAAGAAGTTATGATCTGCATTAAAAAGATGATGAGCCAGCCCTTCCCTCAGTTACACTATTGCAAATCCCGTAAATTTCTTTTCATTGTCAGAATGAGATCCTGATTTGTCTTATAGGAAATGAGGACTAGAGAAAACGAAGGGAACTGAGAAGCCACTGGAAAAAAAACTAAAACAAATAAGAAAGTGTGAAATAAATCATCTAGTATAGAATGAAAAGAAAAACTGTTTTGTTCTTAGGAAGGAATTCAAAGGGAGTGGAAATCCACAGGCTGAAACTTGCGATTCTGTAATTTGATCTGTGTGTGCCAACCTTGTGAGAAGTTAATCAATCAATTTTAATGATAACATAATACTTCTCAAGAAAATAATGGTATCTAACGGCTGTAGTTGCTGTAAAAACGAAGGACTCCGCCTTGAATTAACATGAGGACAACTTTATTCAACAGTTCTTGCTTTCCCTGATAACAAAGGGGCTTAGGTTTTTAGGCTGGGATCTCTCACCCCTTCACACATTACCATATATAATATTAGGAAGGGAAAGAAAGTTTCAGCTACCCCTTTATTCCTCCCTCCCTCCCTCTCTTCTTCCCTGCCTCCCTCAGGGAAGCCACAGGACACAGTAATCAATTAAAAAGGTCAGAATAAGCAAGGTCAAATGGCTTCATTTACTGTGACTATTAATCTCAGTTACATGCATAAACTTTTTACATATGGGACCTTATCTTTCCGTTTAGCAAAGATATGGAGGCCTACTTCCCTCTCCTTTCTCTCCTCTCCCCTTTTTCCTCTCATTTTTGTATTTCATTACTGCATTGGCATAAAGTAGAGGGAACTCAGAATCAGGCCCTATTCTGTGCCACAGATAGGGTGATATGCAAGAAAAATAAGGTAATGAAATATAATACCTGAGCTGCAGATACTTAAAATTATTTTATTTCTTTTCTGTTTCTTACCTTTTTCATGTCAAAACATGAAAGATTACCTGAAATATCAGTTAAGCAGGGAAATATTATCCTAATAAATGAGCACGCAAGTATGTGCCCGGTAAGTTATTTGATTAAACAGGAAGCTAGAATCCTATAGATATCCACAAATAAAGCCCCAAATCTAAATGACTGTATCGTTAGCTCATTTGTAAACTGTTCCAGATGTAAGATTTTGGCAGCTTTCCAGTAGGCTGGCTGCAGTCTGAGCTTTCCTGCATCCGCAGTGAGAACTGCAATGCCTGACTCTTCAAGGAAAAGCTCCACAAGGCTGACGGCAAATTATATAAAGTAACAACCTGCCTGCCTGGCGAGGAGAAATTCAGATAGATCCCCGGGCAGAGAATGCCCTTTTTCCGGGGGCCAAGCGGCAGCCGATTGACTCTGGATGTGTGATCGATCTGCACTATGCATCACCCCGTGAAAGCCCCTCTGAGAAGATCGTTTAGTGATCACATCAGGGACTCCACTGCTAGAGCCTTGGATGTTATCTGGAAAAACACGAGAGACAGACGACTGGCAGGTGAGAAGGACATTGCATAAGCATATTTTAGGATTTGTAAGGGACTTTAATCGATAAGGGTAATTAGTGGTATCATTTCCATAATGTACCGGTGTCGCCTCTGAGTATTTCTCCAGCTTTCTGTTTCTGTGTCATGTTGTTTCGGTGGGACTGTATGTGCTCCCCTAACGAGGCGAGATAAACATCACTTACAAGAAAAGGAGCAGTGAATTTCGGTCTGGTATTACGGTGCAAACTCCTCAGAGTGAAGCGTGCTGAAGCATTTTTATTCTGCTGTTAGGTCAGACCCTGTGCTTTGCCACTGTGATGTGCTTCAGTGAGTTGCGTTACGGGGTGTTTTGCAGCCAAGGAGTGTGTCAGTTGGAATATCTGGGCTGTGCACTGAGCAATTACTGGTATTTCCTCTGGCAAGGATTTCGGTGCTGTGAGCTCCAAGTGAGTGTCAGGTATGCCAGAGCCAGGCTTCTGAGATATAAATTACCACCCAACTATATGGTTACAGTTCACATTTTTATTTTGACTTGCAAAGACTCAAAAAAAGCGAGGCAAACCGTGACAGAGGGCTGGCGGAGAAGATGATTTGACTCACTGTATTTTCCTCTTCTGTTATTGTCTCTCTGTTAGACTGAATGTTTCTCATCGACCCTGCTGGGGTTGTTACTTTTATTATTGCGGCATTTAGAGGTTTCAGACAAGGCAGCAGAAATGCACAATGGGTGTGACATGCCAGAGGGATCACTTGGGTTTGTTTGTATACTTACAGTGGGGGCCGTGATCCCATGGGGAGGGAAGGAGGGAGGAGACGTGAATAATGATAAGATCAAGGATGAGATGACCAAGAGGCAGACCTTATAGCTCACTAATGTAAATTGAACTTTTACATCATTCTCCCCCACTTACGTTTTGGAGAAATAAAAGCGGCTAAGTGCATGACAGACGGTTGTGATGGCGTGCTGGTTCCAAAACTGATTACGTCAGGTAATGGGGCAGTGAGTGACCATGGCCTATAAAGAAACACAGGGGCAGAAACATGCTTAAAATTAGAGCAACTCATAAAAGCCTTGTTTTGCCCACTGTGGTAGTGACCGGATAAATCCTGTGCCTGTTTCCATAGGTGGCAAAGAACAGGGAGTTTCCTGGGCAGAGGACCTCAGCTTTAGCACTGTTTTACAGTAAAGCCTCATGACCACAGCAGATGGGGCCATTACGGTCACTCTAGTGTTCAGCAGTTAGTCACAAACATGGCAGTGTTGTGGAAGCAATGGACACTAAACCTCTCTTCCATGGCAAACAGAACCAGGCAGATAGTCCCTTTCATCTCTCCAAGATGTTAGAAAGTTAGAAAACTGGACTTCTTTGGTAACTTAAAGACTGCAGGGCACAGAGCAGCAGTCACAAGGTGGGTCCTGGCGTTTGGGACATTGCTGAAACTCCACCGAGAGGAAAGAAATTCTGAGGAAAAAGGCAAGGACGTCGCACTAATCTATAAAAGGGAAGCTGGTGAGGCCAAGTCAGCCTTTGTTTAATCTGCATGTTGCCTGGTCAGCTGGACACTTGTTTACCCTGGCGTTCGTTTCCATTCCACCTGCTAGAGATGTTTATGAGAATGCTTTGAAGTAAGCTTTTTAATTTATAGTTGAGTTCAGAATGGCATTTGCATCAACAGGCTCCAAGTACCCGTGGCCTGTGTCCACGTCAGACGACTACTACCAACTGTCTTCTATAAAACTGTTCTCCTCTCATCAGTTCACATAGGAAAGCGCATAATGACATGTAATTTATACCTTCTGTATGTGACCTACATATGAAAATATGCAGGCTTTATCGGGATACGAAACGGCCTTGATAAACATATATATTTAACCTTGCATATGATCGTCAAATATTTGGGGGATAGACAACTGCTAATTATATTTCTTGAGACTCTGTCACATTCCTAGAAATGAGGAGTGAACGTGAACCCTTTAGCCTCTTTAGCTGCGCTGATAAGGGTCGGCATGTTTTTATTCTACTTGGCAGATGGTTATGAGCCGTCACAGTTTTTATCAGTACAAGGCTTAGATGTTAGAGGACCCTTAAAAGCAGTGACAGTTCCATTTTCCAGGCTGTGCTGGTGATGTAGGCTTGTCAGTCTGCCAATATATTTGGCCTGCTGTCAGTCAGAAAGTCAGAAAATCATGGGGATAGCCACCAATAAGCAGTGGAATATGGAGTAGAGATATCAGGGTGTATTTCGGAAAATGCTTCATGAATAACAGAGACTCAGGAAGAGAAACAAAACGGCAACAAGTTGTGTTGCTCTTCTGTTTGTTCTCCGGAATATCAGCAGTGTAAACTGCTGACTGCCTAAAAAAGGGTCATGACACTGAAATAAGAAATCCACTTAGATCAGCAACTTGTGTTATCAGGACACACCTTTAAAAAAGCCCACGATACTTGCAAAAGAAAGACGAAAATGTGAAATACGCATTCTTTACAGCATATTCAAGAAAAAGTAACAAAAAAACCAATTTTGCCTTTAAAAAAACCTTCTAGCCTGCCCACAGAAATAGCAAATCATGCAATATAATCTAATATAATCACTAAACAGGCAGTATTATCTACCTCCTATAAGTACCCTGGGGAAATATTGTGGAAAATATCTTTTCCAAGGGATCATGTAGCCTTAGTGACACAAAAGAAAGGTAGCATTAGTCTTGGACAAAAAGTATGAAAAGTATTTAAAATGCTATTAAAACTGCATGGACCTAAAAGATCATAGTTAAATATGCTTTGCTTTTGAGCAGGCTCGATAAAGGAATGCAAATGAATACAGACTGTCCTCTCAGATCACCTCTGTGTGCCGTCCTACCCTGGCCACGGTGGAGTACCTCAGACCAGCACCCTCACATTGTTTTTGAACCCAAACACCAGGGTTGAGTTACTCCGTGCGCCGTCTCATCACCTGGCAGAACGTTAACCTGGTTCAGCCAGCTGGGGCCAAGCATGCCTGTATAAATATAGAGGGCCAGGAAGATGACCCGAGGGCCGGAGCAGCTCTGCTGTGAGGACAGGTTGCAAGAGTTGGGGTTGTTCAGCCTGGAGAAGAAAAGGCTCCACGGAGAACCTTATAGCAGCTTTCCAGTATCTGAAAGGGGCCTACAAGAAAGCTGGAGAGGAACTTTTGACAAGGACATGTGGTGATAGGACGAGGGGTAATGGCTTCAAACTGGAAGAGGGTGGATTCAGACTAGATATTAGGAAGGAATTCTTCACTGTGAGGGTGGTGAGACACTGGCACAGGTTGCCCAGGGAAGCTGTGGATGCCCCATCCCTGAAAGTGTTTAAGGCCAGGTTGGATGGTGCTTTGAGCAACCTGGTCTAGTGGGAGGTGTCCCTGCCCATGGCAGGGGGGTTGGAACTAGATGATCTTTAAGGTCCCTTCCAACCCAGACCATTCTATGGTTCTATGGTATAATATTATACTATATTATGGCATATTATTATTATTGTATAAATATGGTATATTGTAGAAATACGGTATATATTTATACAATATGTGTACTAAGAAACAGTGAGTTGCAGCTCAGTGTAGTCACATCATGGCCAAACCACTTTTGGTGGCAGCATGGCTCATGGTTTTCCACTTGGTGTCTTTTCTCCTCTTTCTTAGTTTACGCAGACAAAGAAAATCTAGACACATGTTTATAGTCATGTCTGGTGATCTCAAAATGTGGAAAATGAATCACTAAATAAATCACTAAACAAATCACTAAACACAATGGAAGCGTTTTCAATTGCTGGGACATCAAAAATGCCCAATAGAGATGGGATACAATTTGGGGCAATGGAATGAACAGCAAAGAATAAGAGGACAGAATGAGACTCAAGTTGCCAGATTCCCAAAATGGGCATCAGAAAAATTGTAACTTTTCCTGTTACTACGTTCACAAGAAATAGAAACATTTCCTTAGGAATTCCCCCTTCATTCCCCTTGCTGCTGTCAGGTCACATCGTCAGCTGGGAATGGAAGCGCATTCTGGCTTCTTCAGTGGACAGACCTCCCAATAGACACCAGGATTTTATGCACAAGAAGGGCGGCAGCGCAGAGGGAGCTTCCCCAGAGTAGGCAAGCATCGTTGTCGGCTCTGAAACTTACATATCCTCAAAACGTTGTAGACAGATTTCCACTAGTGCCTCCACCGTTGGCTGAATTATCTGCGTGATAGACTGTAGATGGCCCAGTGTATTATTTAGCTGCGCTGTACTAATACCCATTACGTCCACCATGTGACATGACTAAAAGACGCTGGCTTTTTCATTTTCACCAGCATTTTTTAGAAAACATGGTCAGAAACTGAGTACAACTGACTACTTATATGCCTCTTTTTTAAATCTTTTTTTTTTTTTTTTTTAATGATGACAAAGCTAAGTTATCTTCTGAAGTATCTGGTATCACAGGAACAAAAATTGGGTAGGTAGTCTAGGTTTGGTGAATTACTGCCAGTTTTGCTGCAGCGGCTTAGTCATTGAAAGTTTGGGAAAAACATTACTTATTTGTTATCTTAAAAATAAATCTTCAGCTCTTCTATTTGAATTTATGTTATTTATTTACCCACTTACCATATATCTTTTTTCAATTATGTCAATTTTTTATTGATGAAAGCTCACTAAAACATCACAATATTTCATTTGCCCCAGAATTAAATTCATTTTGTACCTTTTGGCCCACTAAAAATAAAGCGGGCTTTTGCCACCCTTGTTTTTCTTGGTTTGGTTTAATGTTAATTGCCAAAGAAATGAAAAATGACTCATTTGCAAAGAGCCGTTACAGACCACTTCTCATTACGCCTCCTTTGCTAGCGTTTGAATCATGTGGAAAGATTATATATGTCCTTGTAAGTCATTGCTAAAGATGTAGCCACAGAGAGAACTCTGGGACTGCGGAAAAAATTCCATCAAACAATTCTTTCCCATTCAGATGCATTTCAGAAGACTATCAGTCAGCTTTTATCTAGTTTTCCTGTTTTTAATAAGGTTTTTAATAAGGGCTGGGTTAATTTTGAATCTACTTATGAAGAATTTCTTTGCAGGCCCATTTGAGTAGACCTTTTATTTTATAATTTACAATAATTAGCTAGAATTATATCTTTATTTAAGTTTTTCTTTTTACTGGCCGTATTAATCTTTGCATGACTGTCTAGGATCTCTGGGAGCATCTGCAACACACTATCTGCTCTTGCTGATGGCTACTTTGTTCTCCATTATCAGCATCCCTATATTTCCGTTGGGTTTATAATTGCTGTTTTCTCTTTTACTTTCCGCTTAACTCTGATGTCTTAAACCATGCTTTTTTATGGATTGCAAAATCTGTGAGTATAGGACTTACCAGTTCTTAAACACGTCCCAGCTATTGCTTATACTTCCAGTCACATATATAGCTATCTATAGGAAGTAAAGAAAGGAATTTTCTTCCTTGGGAAATTTTTAAAGCCCCAGGTTAAGGTAAAACGTTTTGCATTACTTTTCACCTGTCCCTAAAATTTATACTCATGCAGAAGAGAAATTACTGCTTTAAGCGTTTGCTTTGTTCTGAGATTGGAGAAAGATTTACAGTGTGTGTATGTGAAATAATTCATTTAAGTCCTTCAGTCAAAATCCTCATTCAAAATGGCATTTGGAATTAAATGCATCTTTAGGTTCTTTTGCCATGTTCTATTTTTTAATTTCTCAATCTCCATGTGAAAATGTAGAGAAGTCCCAGAAGATTGTAGCTGCCTGTAGCATGATTCTGGTGTTGTTTATTTTCAACTGCTGGAATGTCTTGTTTCCAACACCCGTGTGCCTCTAATTTGATAAGTCTGATACCAGTAGAGTTTGGTACACTCATAGGGAAAAGAAAGTGTGCATACTTTGTCACCGTGGGTATTTGTGATGGATATTTTCATATGGTGAAGATAAATTACACTGTTGGGGGAACTGGACAATTGGGAAGTTTTATTTATGACTTTCACATTTTCCTCCATTAGTGAAATTTAAAACATTTATTTCATGAAGCTCCACCGTCATTTCTGTAATCAGGCTACAACAATGGCACTATTTTGTCCAAGTTTACAATAAGAAGTACACATATTATGCTCAGCATATTATGAAAGGGGTTGCTACAAAATCCTCATGCATTCAAGTTACAGCAGCTGGAGGGGGTTATGGAAATACACCCTTTTTTCAGCATTCTGCTTTTCCGCAGCCATCGTAGCCAATTCTAGGACTGCAGCAAACAGCCAGTAACCCCATGCCCTGTCCTGTGCCTGGCATCTTAGGGATGTGCATAAGAGGAATTCAGTCCCAGGACACTTCAGCAATTAGGAACTTTTAGAAATTACTGCTTTCTTGGGGACCCCAAACTGATTCTTTATGAGCGTGGGCCAAGGAGGGAGGGCGCATACCTGGGGCAGCCCCCAAAACATGTCTGAGAGGAACTGAGCAGTCATATCGCTCCGCTAACGGAGAATGAGCACCCGAACAAGAAAAACATCGCCGTTCCATCAGGCAGCTTGGAGCACGAGGGGAAGGAACAAAACAATACACCTGGCCACCACCTGTGAGGAAACCAGCCTCATCATTTATACTTTTCAGCGTGCGAGGCTTGTGTGTGGTACCCGTTGTCAGACGGGGATTAAAAATGAGTGAGAAAGATGGAAATTACGGTCTGCTCTCTCCTATCCCAGTTTCATAATTCATCACTGTGGATACTGTTAAACTCTATTCTTAAATGCTGGATGCCACAGGATGAGCATTGTGCCTCTGCTAGAAGTCTCTCCTTATGACAGGCAGCCGGGACGCCTCACCTTCTCCTGCTCTTTGAACATGCGTATGCACTTCCCAAAAGCCCCGGCTCCCGATTCCCAGACCCAGCTCCCCGGACTGTATATTCTTTCGCACATGTGAAAGACCATTATACATTTGAAACATTCCTAAAAACTGCTGAAAATGCTGAACTGCTTTGCATCTGATTGTTTGGAAGGAGCCTTGCTCACAAAATATTTCAACTGCTGCAGTTCTGCTAACATCTGGACATCTTCCTTACGTCAGAGGTGGATGATGAGATCCAGATGCTACAACTTACTGATGTTTTTATTAACTTCTTAGCAGTTTTGTCTTTGTTTTGTTTACCAACTGCAACTTCTTAACTCCAACTCGCATACATGAGTGTTACTGGGGAGACGGGGAGAAGAGCTGGAAAGGAGGGGGGGCAACCAGAGAAATTAAATTAGTGTTTGGTCCAGATCCAAAATAGCTGGTTTCTCTTATTACCATGTGCTGTTCCAGGATATGCAGCCTGTGGGAAGGTCAGCCCCAGATGATAGGAAACATTTCGCCGAGCTGCTATTTTCAGTAAAAATGAGCTATGTGATTTGCTAATTATGTTCTAATTTAAGAGTAAACATGTTAAGCTATGAAGACAACAGGAAATAAGGATGTAAGATAATATTAATGGCAACCTCCTGAACTTTGCATTTACAATCATGCCTAAACCTAATTGCCATATAGAGAATATTTATTACTCTGAGGGAATGCTACTATTGCAGCAGACGCAGGAGGGAGCCCAGTTATATTGTAGGCTACACATTAGGAACTAGCTGAATACTTCTTTTAAGGAAGATGTTGGCAATAAATGGAATACAAAAAAAAAAAAAAAACCCAAAACAACACACACCAGATCCAAGCAGCTGTATATTATCTCTGTGGCAATAAGCAGTTTATATGTTTGCTAATTTTATATGATAGAATTCCATTTACAAGAATTTCAACCATTTCCAAAGGCTAGTTTCTTCAGCTTTTTCCCACTGAAAGTAGAATTAGTGCTGGTAGACCAGCTTTCCTTACAATTCATATCCCATTAAGAGGCTGAAGTGGATTTTCAAAAAATGACCAAATGTTCATTTTGCATTTTATGTAGCTATACAGATAAATTTGGGGAGGGGTGGTGAAAGGGAAACATCAGAGCACACTCATTGATCGATACTATTATTCACTAAACATTCCAGCATCCTTAGCACTGTGTAAGAAACTGAGAACAAGAAAATCCTGTTTTGAAGAGATTATAATCTGCAAAACAATCACTGTCAGTGCTCAGTGGGAGGAGATAAATTCAGAAGCCATATGAATATATTTATTACATACCCAAAAAAATGCAGTGGTCACTCAGATCAGCACAGGCAGAGAATTTATCAGCTTGCTGAGGTTCCTCCTGCAGTGCCACATTTACCAGCTTGCAGGGACCCAAGCAGGGCTGGGGCTCTGTGGAGGAAGAGGGGAGAGAAAAAATGGGCCAGATTCTCCCAGTGCAGGACATATCTCGCTGTACCAGAAGTTGCTCATTAGCATCAGTATTTCCAGACTGTGAGAAGGTCAATTAGCAGTATAGTTTATTTTCGGACTGATGGATATGTTTGTCTGAGGCTGCTCAATGTGCACATATCTGTGTTAATCTTGTACAAAGGCAGCTAATAAAAATAATAGGAGAGGAATGTTTAGGCAGATTCTACTTCCAAGAGGTAAGTCAAACGTACAAAAAAGAATGAACAGAATCAGAAATGGATAGCAGCTAGCCAGTCAGTTGCTTGGAGAGCAGAAAAAAATGTGTAGCACAATCGGGTAGTAAGATCTGAGAAGGAATTTTCAGTGTAATATATTAAAAAGCTGTGACTAGATGTGCCTAGAGGTTTCAAGGTATGATTCTGTGACTTCATCCTTTTTCTTCACTCCCTGCCTCTCATGTGATTTGACTTTAGTTGCATCTTTAATTTCTCATGTTCTCTTATGTGCTAAAAGAATAGCGCCCTGACTGTAGGTTTTGGATTATACTCTAGTATAAATTAGAATAGTTTATGTTTGGCAGTTTCTGGGAAATAGGGATCAGAGTTTTGCATATTTCTCTGAGGGAATTAGCCCAATCGAAAGCTGATTGCTGAAAAGGCATAGGGACAAAGAAAAAATTGTATTCTGTTTTTCACTTGTGCTTTCAGTTTCAAATTTTCAGGTCTCTGTTGTGAACCAATACAACTTCATTTGGCAGAGAGATAATACAGACCCAACACAAGACTATGTTCAGCTTTAGGTTCATTGTCTCTTTCTCTCTGTTGGTCCTCCACAAGGTTTTCAGTCTCTATCAATATTCTGAGAAGCCTGTGTTCAAACTCCGCAGCATCCTTTCAGAGTTTCTGTCATGTTACTCTTACTGCTTGATGACGAAGCTCTGTTTTGGCAGCCGTCCTACAGTAGCAAAGTGTCTGCCACCCGAGCTGGAGTAACAACTGGCCTGCCCTGGTCAGCCACAGACAAGAAGGGTTTGGCACGTGCCTTTGGCTGTCGCTGCCAGTCACGGCAGAAAATCTCAAGGCATTAAACTGGCTCTGGACCGTAAGACTGAGGAAAATGGAAATTTGTGTTGTCTGGTGTATATTTTATACAACATTAAATGTACACGATGCTCTTGTTTGTTTTTACTTGGTTCATTAATTTGATATTCTTCAAGGCAGATGAATCTTTGAAATATATGAGAGAAAGTTCTCCTTCAAAAGGCTAGGCAGTAAGCAGTTTTCTTCCAGCCATGATTTTTTTGTAGAAGTCTTCTTATCTGCTCTCCTGCTTTGCCGTGTTGTTTGCACATCTTTGCAGTCAGTGCTCAGAGTCCAGGGGACAGAGTCAAGACCGTGAATTGTTCCCAGAAGGCTGGTGCAAAAGGAGCCTGGCCTTGATCTTTTGTTTTCTCTCCCTACCTGTCACTTGTCAGACATCTCCATTTTGCCCTCAGGCAGGTACAAAGCTTCCTGCCGTGGTGTTTGCCTTGATGTGCCAGGTCTCACCATGCCTACTTCTCCCTGAACACTTGCATTGAAAGATGGCAAATTAAAGCTTCAAGCATGTGAGATTCATCTGCCATGATGCTTCTGCTGATCAGCAGTTCAGCAAATATTTCTGGGTTTTGTTGAACCCTACACAGAGATGAACTTCAGGGAGTACTGCCGTACACAACCATGTATTACGGTGATGAGAAAGCATGAAGTTTTTCAATGCGAATAAAACCAACTTTCCTGAGCAGCTTCGTAAAGAGAGGTTTGCTTTACTCTCTATTAGGTTGTTAATAAGTAATCAGTAATTTAGAAAAAAAAACCCAAACCAAACCAAAAAATTTTGAGTGATCTTGCTGGAAGAGAGACCAGATTAAAACAGAAGTTTTGGTCAGTTTCAAAAGGCAAAGAATCCTTGGACAGAAATTTTGAGGACAATAACTTAAGTCATGCAGAACTCCGATTTTGTCTCCTGCAGCTTTTAACCAATGATGCAGTGACAGAGACACACGTAATGAATCTGAAGAAGAAAAACTCTAACCGTTGTTCCTCACAGAGAAGGTGCTGCCTAAAAACATCTCATTGTGGAGAACCAGGAGAAACCGGATTGCGATCAGACATTTATGTTGATGAATTTGTTTGTTTTTCTGCCGTAAGAATTTGCTGAATGGACATATTCACAATTCCAGCTCTTTAATACAAAAGCACTGACCATATTCTTCTGCACACCACATATTTTAGAAACCTAAGAACATAATGAGACTTCCACTATTGATAAAATCCTGACATTCGATCTTGTAGACGGAATTAGAGTTTTTTCACAGTTGTATGAATGAAGAAAAGGAAGATGATGATTCCGCATGATTTTTTTCAATCTAGTATATATTAGTATATACAGTGCATATGTACCTAGATATATGTATGACTTGCTATGTTAGTTTGCCTTTTGGGTTTCTATAATAGGGTGAAGTGAACAAGATAAGAAGCATTCTTAAGCAAAAATAACCCTGTAGTCAGAATTTTTAAGGGTCTCTACTAATGATTCTTCCTTACTTTTAGGTCTAATTTTGGGGTGAGTCCAGAGTCCCCTGAGAGCTCTTTGTTGGTGGATTGTGAGTTCATCCTCTTGCATCTCAGAACATATGGAATAGCCATGGCTCCTTTTCTAAGGACAAAAAGACTATTATGATCAACAGCTCTAACCTTCTGCATTATAAATTTCACAATAGCTTGTCCATTATTTGAGAAAACTATATATTTTATTTTCATTTAAAGAGGTCAGATATCTATTTTTGAATT
The DNA here is from genome assembly GCA_013398295.1 of Chionis minor. Taxonomy (NCBI): domain Eukaryota; kingdom Metazoa; phylum Chordata; class Aves; order Charadriiformes; family Chionidae; genus Chionis; species Chionis minor. Next base: position 214,043 of record VZSF01003476.1, on the reverse strand, counting down.
TTCATACTCTAGTAATAGCTTTTATAATTTGATTGTTCAAGTCTTTTGTTCGCTGGAAGATAAAATTATCTGTGGTCTGTTAGGACCCTCAAGCAAGCACTCAGATACTTCAAGCAGGAGAGAAAATGACTGCACAAATATTTATCACATCAGCACAAGTATTATAGAAACACAGACTCCTTGGCTTATTTCCCAGCCATGGCAGCTTTTAAGAGAACTTGAAGCCACTTTTCAATTTGAGTCTGTTCTTTGCAAGTACTTGGTAAAATCCGTTCCATTTCTTGTGGGCATATGTTGTCATCTATAGGCTTTAAGGGTTTGGCCTGCAACCTGACATAGTAAAATATTACATATGTTCAATTCTGTACCTCCTTCTGTACCTGTCATAAACATAGAAGTGCAGTGAGGTATATGCATGGTTATGTTCCACGGTATTTTAACCTTACTGAAGCTGATCGGTGTATATCTATTCTATAATCCTCTGGAGATTTTTTTTTAAACTGCACAGACATGCAGAACAGTCAAAAGAATGGGCACTCAGTGAAAATGAAAAACATGAGAGATTAGATTAGAAATGAAACATCTCGATTTGTTGATTTACTGGTAGATATTGCTAACTTGAACTAGCTTGGGTAGTTTTGTAAGTATCTTGTAATAGGCTATTGGACGTGAAGCAATAAAATTAGATGATCTCAAATGGAAATATTTTTTCATTGCAGAGAATTTAAATAGCTTATGTCTTACTAGGAGCAAGGAATTTTGCTGATGTGAAAGCAACAATAACTTCACTAAGGAAAGAATGTAGTCCAACAGAAGAACATGGACAAGTTGAAGACAGGTATTTTGATGAGATTTCAAAGATCAATAAAAAGATAGTACAGATTTCTCAATCTTTCCAACTACCATGAGAAACAGAAATAATTTAGCAAGCCTACATAGAAAAGCTTGTAACCTGTACCCTTGCACTTAACTGCCATGGCAGCATTTACGAGTGACCATAAAACCTAATTCCTTTCCCAGTATCCCACTATCTGAATTCCTATATGGTTCTCACTATCATCCCATCAGATCTATGTGTTTACGAGCAGAAACAGCGACAATATCCTCTCTTTATTTTTTTTCTCAGAGTGTAAAAAGCACAAATGGTTGCCAGGAAACTTGTTTTACTTCTTTCACAAGTTCATATTCTTCTTCCATATTTTAATTAGTAGTATTTGTAATACTTCTTTTGCTCATAAGACATCTTATATTGTAATGTCACTGGGGTTAGCATCCTCAGACAGCCCATTTGAAAGCTGAAACCAGTAGTTTCTGATCCCTGAGCCCACCACTGCTTTTAATAAGATCTACTGAAGCTGTTAGGAATTAAAGGTCATTACAGCTTTGTGTATATTTGGGCTATTTGGCAAAATTAGCTTGCCATGGTGGCCTGATGGGTAATGATGAGCACATCTGGTTTCATTTCTTTGGAGCTACCACAGCAAGATGTAATTTCAAACATGAGGTTTCAGTATCTACCACCTGGGGAAATCTCCACAGGGATTTAACTCTTCTCTGCCCCCTTTATTTAAAATCATTCACTCCAGTTCTTCCTTTGTCTTCAGTGCATCATACCATTTCATTCCCAGCATTTCAGTTTTCTGCCAGGGGCCAGTTCCCAATGCTAGGCACAAAATCATTCGAGACAAGGATAGACAGCAACCATGTGTTCATGCATTGCCTGGGACAGGTGCTGAGCACCCTCCAACTAATACAGCTCTCCAAACAGTGACAGTGCTGTTGATGAAGTTTTGCTTGAGGACAGAGGATTCAGAGCAAAGAGCTCTGAGAGAGCCTTTTATTTTTCTGAATGCAAGAAATCTTATATACTGTGCAATGTGTTTCAAGAAAGAGATCAGAATTAGACCAGCAGGAAAATTTATCTTAAAAAATAAGAACATTTAAACAAATTAGACAAATAAAAATTATAGAAATGATGATTTTTAAGTATTTTACTTCTATAGGACTGTATTTTAAAGAGAGTACAACTAAAATGTCAACTCCAGTACCACAATTGGGATAGCAAAAAACCCCACACAGACGACTACAAGCATATTTTGATAACATAGTTTTCTAGGGCTTAAAAATACATGTAATTACTTTTATTATGAAAATGGTGTGTCAAATTTAAAATATTACTAAATCTACTGTTCTTTATGCATTATACTTCTCTATCATTGTGTTGTCATTTGTTTTGCTGGTCACAATTCATTGAATTAAAAGAACTTGAGTGGAACTGAGGGGCAACACAGATATTTGGCTGTATGTAGGAGTATACTGGAATTTCTGGTGACATTTTCCTGTATTCTCAAAGCAGATAAGCTTAGAATGGGCACCTGCCCGTTTTACCATGCTTACTAGAAAGCATGAGAAATATAATTAAATAGTATTCAGAAATATAGGAGGAAAATATAAAAAACAGGAATAGTTTCATGGGATCAACACTAATTTGTACCAATTCTTTAAAAACAGACTGCATTTTATACCAAGCAAGTATGGGATTTTAACTTTTGTTTCAATTCTTTCCACGTTTCTAAGTCACCACGAGAGCTGGGGAATGGGAACACCTTCTCCTGTACATTAAGCAGCAGAACTAAAGTCTCCACATGGATTTGTTCTGTCTCTTCTTCCCATTTGTGCAAATGCTGGCATATAATTAAATTAAAGGCAAGATCAAAACAGGCACTCCTACTGGGGTGCAGAAAAAACACGGAGCTTTTAGCAGAAAGGTGCCCCAGCACAGCTTTTTGAAGAAAGCCAGAACAACAGAAGACTGATAAGTCCCAGAAAAAGAGGAAATAGAAGTAGAATTCCTATACTGAGGCTGAATCTCATCTGCCTGACTGAGACATACTCTCACATTTGCCTAAAACTTTTCAACAAATTTCTTGTGAAACATCTTTGCAACCTTTCCAAAAAACTACAACCTCAGAGGAATTTATTTCTGTCATCCTGAAAACATTGCTCCTGACCAGTACAAATAAAGCAGTATATTGGAACTAACTTATAATCAGAAAAGAGTCACACCTCCCCCCTCCCCACCCCGATATTAAATATATTTACTAGATTTATCTGTTCTGTGAAAAGGCCTGGTACATTATATAAAAGTACTTATTTTATGGATACAGGATAATTAGTGCTTGGAACTGGTGGTTCAGGGTAAGCAGGAAATAAGCTTAAAACAGCCTTTTCATTAGCAAGACACCAATTTCAACCATATTTGAATTTTCTTTGGCATTAAGGAATTATTAGTATAAATACTCAACTGAGGTTGGGGACAACAAGTGTTCCAACATATCATATTGGATATTGCAGAGAAGTCCTATTCCAAAATACTTTTTCCTTTTCTCCCAGACTCAGTTGGAGCATGCTATACACCATACTGTGGCTGAACTGGATTTCTCATCAAAGAGTGTGTCATTAATCCTAATGGAGTTGCACCAGATATTCATTAGCAAAGTGATAATAACACTAGAAAAGGCCCACAATACATAAGTGAATTTTCCTTGTCTCTTGTTTAGAATCGACACCAAGTTCTTTCATGTTTGAAGCCCCAAGTGTACTTCTGCTGCCAGTCCAGTACTCTACACACATACACAGAAATAACAATTCTAACTTTGAAATGCAGCTCTCCAAGGAAAGGTAAAGAAGAAAAATCTGCACGTCCCACTGTTTTCACCTTCTAAAGCTAACATAAGACTGCCCTTTCCAGAAAAGTTACTTGCAAACTCCATGCTGTCCACATAGGACATCAGCATCTCCTTTCTTAATGCTTCCCCTGCAACATATGAATATGCAGTAATGGCATCCCATAAAAATAGCCCCAGCTCAACCAGCTCCCGGTGGAGGTGGGCAGGGTATGAGTACAGCCACTGCTCCAGGGAGCTCACCATCTCAGATGAGGGCAGGGGAAAGTTTCTTAATGCTTATCTATAACTCCATCCTTTAGTTACTGGCAGTTACACAAATTAATCTGGAAGTGGTTTTGATGCGATGTATATATTTGCGTGCATGATAGCCAAATGCTTCAAATGTTATTTTGAAATTTTGATGAAAAATGATATTTTGAAAAAGGGCTCGCGCATGAGCCCTTTTAACAGTGCCCTGGTAACATTCGGCTCCTGTGGAGTCCCTTTAAATTCCGCGTGATGGTACGAATAGCAATGAAACTCTCTGCAGCTTTAGAAACCACCCTTCTCTTTGCCCAAGGTGAGGACGAGCACCGTACCATAGTGGCAGCAGTGGCTGGAGACACGCTGCTAACCACAGCATTTTGGGCAGGGTGGCTCCTTGTAAGGTGAGAATATAACCACTGAGCCTCCACAGCCCATCACGGGGGCTTCAGCCTTACCTTACTCCTCTCCCTGCGGGGCCAGGCAAAAGAAAATCCGGTCTCTTGACCCACAAGCAGGCGAGTGTGAAGGTGGGGTGTCTCGTTTTTTCCCCGACAAACTCAGCGTGAGCAGATGGGTTTACCGCTGAATTTCTCGGACGCAAGTGGGTGCACCCACGCACCACTGGGTGTGAGAAAGTAAAGGTGGGAAATAGCCTCGCGTTAAAGAAAAAAAAGAGAAAAACAGAGCAGGGCTCAAAATCAAGTTTCATAGTCAAAATACGATTCCATTATGCAGCAATGCAATAAACTTCCAGGAGAATCAGGATCTGGTTTCTGAGGCACATAGCCCCTTTGCAGCTTGCAGCTTAGTTTGAACTGAGGCATGTTTTAAATATTACTGCAGTGTTGAATGAATTGTAGTAAAAGGAAATGTCACTATAGGTAAAAAAAGAAAAGAATATACTGTGCTGAGACATATGTATTTAGTAAACAGGTTTGTAAATTAAGGGTAGAAAGGGAAATTAAAGAGAAAAGCTCAAAATGGCATAGACAAGAACACAAGCCAGTCAAACAAAAATGATGTAGCATTGACATTCACTGGAGAATGAAAGGAGCTTGCTATTTAACCTACTGCTTTCTATAAAGCCGTGTGAAATAGCAATAAAACTGAGAATCTAAATAATCCAGTGTTTCAGCAACAGCTAGTAAACTAGACAAACAGCAATGTGGATGAATCTTATTTTACCTGTCTTTGGCATGACCATGCACAGACTCTTAACAGCTGCTATGGTAAATAGCACTTGTGAGAGAATGACCTTTAAAGCTCCGCAAGCCTCTTTAACATTCTGAACTTTAAAACTAGCAAGATTTAGGCACTCTGTCTTCAGAAAGTAATTTCTATGCACGTCAGGACTGCTGTGAATGTGAGACACTGTGTCATCATACAGGTCTCATCAAATCGTATAAGGAGGTGAGATAAATACATGCAATATACTATGCTGATAAGTGTCATAGGAGTAAATAGGACCCCCTTGACTTATGCAAATAAGACATCGTTAGTTTATTTAGCCATCTGTTCTGATCTGTTTAAGCATTTCTCAATATGCTAGAAATTGCATTGGCTTTGGTTGACTTTAGTTTTCTGCAGAAATGATTCTGAAGAATTCCGACTCATTCTGAAGAATAACTTTTCCTTCTTTCACCTGAGTCCTTTCCTTACAGATAAGCAGATATCAGCTCATCTAACAATGCATTACCGCTGTCCTCACCATTCACACTCTTTAAATATCATCAAGCAATCATACCAACTGTTTACAAAGATATCCCACTTATGGCCATAAGTGACATGAGTGCTTTATAGCTCTGTATTTACAGGACACCAAAGTGGTTTCTTAGAGAGTAGTACAATTTCCCTCCTGCTCTGGGCACATGAAATCAGTGAACCTAATAAACTAGAAAAACCTCTTTAATGGAGGCAACTGTCCTTTGTGAGTGAGCAGCAGAAGCCAGCAGATCAAAGGTGCCCCATTTCCTTCAGCCGTGTCTGCACATCTGTTTTCGTTACATCGAATGTGTGGTTAAGCTCGCTGGTTGACAACAACAAAGCTTTTTGCTATTACTGTTTTTCTAATATATGCTGACTTCAGTTTTCAGCCCATCTTTTTCTAAAAATATTTAAGCGTTTTAACATGAAGTTACTGGTCTGATTGATTTAAGCTGTGTCCAAGTTTAACTAGGGTGTTGAGAGATGGGATGCTCCTCATCTGGCTATACTAGAAGTAAATCAAAACATGAGACAGCACTGTGCTGGAGTTAACTTTCCTTCAAAATAACACTAAAAGCTGGTATTTTTTGCAACTATATCCAGATACAAACAAGCCCAGGACTGGATCTGCTATTATAACAGTAGGTGTGCTCTCGCTTTTGAAAAAGAGACAGAAATCATAAAGAATGTCATAACCTTTGTGTAGTTTAAGATAACCTAAATAAAATGATGATTCCATAAGATCTTATTTAGCTGGGAGCAAATTTGAAGAGCTAAGTATTACTTGGCAAGAATCTCATCGATTTCCTTTTCTTGGAATCAGAGAGGACTGGTTTAAATACTGAAATGTTTTCAAAACATAATGTTCTTTAACAGTAATCTCTAAGAAATGTTTTTTTCCTACTTTTTATCAAATCGGAAAAACTTTACATTATCATATTAAAACCCTGCCTACCCAACACCCTTCTTACTCTTTTCTGTATATTTTGCCACAAAAGATTTTGCAGTAGGTCATCCTTATGGAACATTACCCATGTTCCATAAGCACAGACTATCACACAGGAGTAGACTGGTGATTAGAAAATGCACTAGAAGCTACTTTGTGGATAAATGTCTTAGCACTGAAAGTGACCATATACACGCGGCTAAGCAGCCCATCAAATCTAAGACACTAATCTGATTGTGATGAACAGTAATCATAATGAGCAGTGACAAAAAATGAGAGAAAGGCTAATGCAATAATGCACTTTGTAAAATTTTCTCTGAGAGGACAATAACAGGAGCCCTTTAAATGGTTCCCTCTCCTTCCATCTGGCATGCAGAACTGAGGAAGTTGACCAAATAAAATGAAAAATGCTGCATATTTTTGCATAGTACTGCATATGTATGATTAAAGACAGTGCTCGGTGCCTGATGTTGGTATGACCCAACGTCCATTTGAGCCCACTTGACTCCTTCCTCTTGCTTCAGCAGAGAGGTGGAACAGTACTTACAGGATGATGAAAGACTGAAAATCCCGAAGTCCTGTCCAGGACTTCCTGATCAAGCTTTGCAGTGTATTTATTTCTGAATAATTGCAGTGCTCACAAGAAATACTCCTATTTACTTGTGAGAAATCTGATCAAGCTTTGTAGTGTATTTATTTCTGAATAATTGCAGTGCTCACGAGAAACACTTCTATTTACTTGTGAGAAATCTGAACAATTCGAGAAAAATAAATTTCTCACGCGTGACGTGCCAAGAAACCCTTCTGTCTACTCAGGAAGGAAAACAGATAATTTTAATTCCAGTGTTTCTATTTGTAACCTAGCATATTTCTTCAGCTAAAGAGGACAAGTGACCTTAAATAGGTCTCCTTGTTTCCTCTTGTCCATATCACTGCCCGAAGTGCTCTCCACCCTATCCTTGTTCGAGTGATATCCTTATTCATTCTTATTTATGAAGCCTAGGTCACCCAATTCAGTTAGAAAGTCAACAACACAAGTTAACTAGGGCTTTAGACCATTAGCAAATGCTATTTAACCTATGGTCTAAGTACAAACTACCGACAGCATAAACAATTATAAGTATGTTCAAGGAAAATGGATGCATGAAGAATGTTTATTTGTTTGTTCATTTAGCTTTCCTTTGTTCACACATTTGTTATTTGTTTAAAAAAGAAAATTGTACCGTTGTTTGACTAATACTAACTTTAGATAGCAGAGAGATTGTGTGTATATAAAGCTGAATTTTCCTTTCAAAGATGGAAATGAAAGCCAAAGACCATCTTAATGGAAAACTGTAGCTCTTATAAGATTTATTCTTCACAATATGAAGCAAATTTTGAAGGTAACAAGCATGTAAACTTAATTTTCACAAGTAGTGATTTTAACTGCCTTTCATTTTATGTGCTTGTCTCTTAATGAGTCCAGAAGGGTTGTGTGAATCTGAATATAGATTTTAAGGTAGTGTCTTAAAAGCACAAAGATTTTTCTACAAATAAATTTGAACATACCTTACATATATAAGGCTGTTCACAAACGGTGTATTTAAATTTGTCAGCAGAGTTAAGCCAGAACCTGAAAGTATATGAGGAAGTAAACTGTTCATCTATGTGTTGAAAGTACTTATTTAACAATATATATCACCCAATAAAATGAGTCATTTCTTTTCAGCTATATCATGAATATTACTTTAAATCCATAATATTTCTGTAGTCTACTTTTTCTTTTCAGAACTGATCATTCTTACATAAACCTAAATGATGGTGCTAATGCATATTTTATGCTTAGAGCAGACTAGCAAATAGCAAGATATTATTTTCATGAGGCTTTTGACGTCATCAGTTTTCACTCAATTTGTGCTACTAATCCCCACGACAGATTAGCAGTCTGGCTTGGGTAGGAATGTAATCCCATATGAGAAAGAAAAGGTGAAGTCTGGCTGATCTTTGGCAACTCATGACACCTTTGTTAGATGCGGTCTGTAATCTATCACCTTATGTCCCACGCTATTCCAAGCAAAAAGATGGCAGAGTAAAGCTTCCTGAATGACAATGCCATTGAGCTGGCTTTGGTAAACTTTCTAGGTCTGCACTGCTGAGCCACACGTGCAAAAAGAGGTACGCAGCTTTTTGGGGTAGAACAAGGGTATTGCTATAAATTAGCTTGCATCCAGTATTGGTACTTAAGCCACAGCTTGGGCACTTCTGTCTTGGAGATTTCCTTATTTTCTTGTGACATTAAGAGAACTGAAAAACAAGAACAGAATCTGGGGGGGATCCTATATCATGTACTTATAAATTGGGTGACTCTGTGAATGTTTTGAGAAGGCATCACAAAAAAGCATCAGTTTTCCAGTGTATTACCTGCAGCCTTCTCTCCCCTTGATCTGGTGAACCTCAAAGTATGTATCCCTTAGGATCAACTCCTAAAGGCTCTTGTTGAGGACATAAGCCAAGTATTAAGGATATCTGGTCATGATGAAAGAGAAGGATTTGACTACGTTTCATTTAATACACTTTCAGATATTAAGGCACTTAGTCTCCACTCTGTCACACTGACGTCCAGGGTCTCAATACTTGCATTAAATGGATGCGAACAGACGGAACTTTGAAAGTTCAGGCAAGGAGAAAATTGTGACAAGCACTCACAACTTGCTAAATTGCATGTTGGTATTTATAAAGAGAGCGTGTATGTCAGTGCTTTCAGCTAGGCATTTCAACAGCTTTTGAGACAAGCAGCGGATTTACCTGAGCTGTGGGAACTCGGAAACTATTGATTGGGTTTGAGAGACAAAGTATGATTGTACGTGCTGAATGTATGATTTTATTCCCTGTCTCTTTGATCACAGTTACTTTTCCCAACTGAGAAAATTATTGCCAGTATCTAGGACAGAGTGGATATGTATAACTGCCAAATCATTTGCTGGTTTGCACCTTTGTTTTTATTTGTAAAATAGGGATGACCAAACCACGACATTCTGAAGCATAACTGTTTCTTGAAGGTCTTTGACAGAAGTATTCACCAAGTTTGATTGTCACATATCTTTTGAAAAAATTGGTAATTTTTTTCTACCAAAGGATGAGTGATTAGTCACTTCGTTGGCATTCCTAACAAGAGTATTTGGTGGTGGGATGTGGCTGTTCCAGTGTCCCCATCCTCACTCGGGCTTTTCTGGGAAGTATTATTGCGGGATAGTTTAGTTATTTTATACCTATCCGTGTGATTTATCTACAACGCACTCTCAGCAAGGCAACCTCCGTATGCTGTCTTCTACTTCTGCACATGTGCCAGCCTAGTTACCACCTGGCAACACTGATTTTAGATGCCAAAAATTTCTACCCTTTCTCTAACGAAACACTTCGTTTGAAACTCCGTTGCACTGAAGGAAGCGGGAATTTTGCCAGGAACTCCATCCTATCTGCTTTCTGAGACTGCCCATGAAAATGTGCTATGCCACGTGGCGTTCCCAGCACAGCGTTGGGCCGGGTATATCCTGCAGAAAGACATCTCTTGTAAACAAGATTTAGCAATCTTGGAGGGAATTTCCTGCTGTTGGTCAGATTGTTTTGAACACCATTGACCTTGCTGCAGATTTCTATTCTAAGAGCAGCTATTCATCTGTGTCCTAGGATCAGTTGCTTTGATGACAGTAACTGCTGGGGAGGTGGATAAGGAAATCTAGAGACACTCGTTCCAGTTGTGAGGCCTGCTGATAACCAGCCCAGACTGTGCTCTGGCTAGCCTATACCGATTTAAACACTGTTTGGAAGGAAATAGCTTCGCTGAGGAAGGAAGCAAGGGAATGCGGAAAACAAACCAAAAAAATTCCAAGTATAGCGTTAAGCTAGACCACATCATGCTGCCATCATACTACCAATATTGCACAGCAAAGCACGTCTCCGACTGCACCAAAAATATATTTCTAAAATACACTGGCATTTGAGGCATTCTTAAACGCACTTCAGATTGCCAGTCCTTATTAAGCAGATGAATCTGCACCATTTGGTCGTACTTTGCAAAGAATGTCACATTCCTCAACAAGAAAAAAAATATTTCATACACTTGGGATTGTAATGCCTGAGTCATGGACAGTTTTTTCTGAACACAAGGAGGAGATCTAGGCACAAAAGCCAAACCATAGGGAGCAAAACAGAATGATTTAGTTAGCTAGCTTCATGTCTTCTAACACAAAAACTCTTCTAGCTTTTCAGTCTCTCCTCTATAAAAATATATTCATGAAATAATTACGTTTTAGTGGACTAAATTTCTGGAAAGTAATTTTTTCTTTGGTCTCTTTGGATGGTCTGACTTCACAGTCCCCAAGATGTTTGTAACATAAAGTAGTTTTCATGTGTCAAATAATTCATAGCCCTCAGAGGCTGAAGGCTCTCCAAAAAAGTACCTAATCAGATCATGGAAAATTAAGGTAAAATAGAGACAATCAAAAATTACGTCTTGATCATACTGCATGAAGAGCATTTTCTTAGTAGGGCTTATTTCTCCAGACATTCTCAATATTTCATAGGAAATCTTTACATTTTCTGTCTGTTTTGCTATATAATAAAGAACAGACTATGACTATGTAATAAAGAACAGATGTAGTCTGAAATAGTCTGAAACGATTAGAAATGTTAAAAAAATTGCAAAGTCTGCATAACGAGGATCAAACGTTTAGTAAATATTCAATATTGTTGTTTGATATTGAAGCTATCAAATGTATTATATCATTTTCAATACTTTAGATTCCTATGTAAAGAATAAAACAAGATTTTTATATAATGACTTACTAAACACTTTCAAACAGATCTAGAAGAACAGAATGGATGCTCAAGGTATCAGTTCATGTAGGTATTTGGAATTGGAGTTCTGAGTCATATAAACTAACTCTAGTTTAGCACCTTTTCTTGTATTGTATTTAAAAAATCACTGAATGTAAATGTTTCAGTAGTTCCTCATTGGAGGTTCTTGCTTTCAGCAAAAGTGTATTTCTTATGTCTTCAAATATTTGCAGTTTTAGTGGTAAAACTTGCAATGGCTTCAGAAACCCTCCACCAACAGTTATATAGTGACATACCAGCTTTAATGTCATATCATGCAAGGTCTGGTTCAAAGCTCACTGAAACCGTCGAGCATCTTTCCACTGACCTACAAGCTTGAGCTAGTGGCAAAGCCGCGTCCTACGTCTGCACATCTATGCAACTTCAGCTGAAACGGAACAAGAATTGTATGGTTCCTATCTGAAATGAAAAGTAAGCGATACAAACAAAACAGCTTAGACATAGCTTGAGACTAATAGGGTACCACGTGCAAAAGGCAGGGAAAGAGAAATAGTACTTGATATTCTTCCTGAAAAGCTGTATGTTAAAGATAAGTACAAAACGATAAAATATTAACTGAAAGATGAAGGAGAATATTCCCTTATTCAAAAGCAAGTATGTTGAATTTATATTCGGGACTTCTTATTCTTCTCTCACGTATGCCTGTTCTGTCGTCCTCTGAATATTTCAGCTGAGAGTCAAACATTCAGGCTGTGTAATGTTCTCCAGTTTTCATTAGGAGAGTAAGAACCAAGTCTAAACCTGTACCATGGATGTTCTAGTTGTCAAATAAACAAATTCAAGAAAAAATGAGTCTGAAGAACTCCTTTTGGATACAATACAGATTTTCATCTTGGGTCTGCAAAATACCCAGTGACTAATGTGACCGAGCTTTCTACGGCCATGGACCATCTCTTTTAAGGAGAGGGCATAACTTCTGTTCAAACAAGTTAGTGGAAGTTAGGCCTGCTATTGGGCAAGATTTTGGTCTGTATTTTATAAAAGGTCTGACTACATAGTCTGGTGGCTTCCTTTATAATCCCTGACTAGTAATTCTTTTTTTTTTTTCCTCGCACAGACAACTGCACTGTCTTCTTGTAGATAAAAGAGGTGATTAGTGTTTGATTTTTCTGAAATTAGTGTTTAGAAAATCTGATTATTTTCCAACATTTTTCATATATTTCTGTGTACACAAGCTCAGCCTGATCATAGCATATACTGGCCATGTGTGTAGCCATCATTATATCGTTTTCTGCAGCTTAAATTGTAGTTAATTTAATTTGAAAGAAGTGACACTACACTCCTCAGATATAACTTCATGAAGCAGGTCCCCTTCCCACCACACATTTTGATCACATCTGTCAACATGGCATTTACAAAACAGGGAATTTGCATTTTCACAAACCCCTATACTAAGAATAAATATCTTTCCAGACATCTTTGGTTTAAGGGACCTTCTTTATGTTGCCCAAGGTCAGGCTGGTGAACATTTAACCTATTTTGAAATACCTTCTACTGTTAGTATGCTGCATGAGTGGGGCAGAAAAAAACCAAAAGACACCCTCTGCACTTTCTTCTGCGGCATTTCCACCCCGATATAAAGCTCTCTGTTAGGCTTACGCAGCAATCAGCTATCACCTTTCCTTGTCTTTCTGCGTTTCATCACTCAGTGTCCCTCTGGTCTCGCTGACACTCCCTGGCACACCTTCCCTTGTGTCACTTGTGCGTCCATCAGCAGCTGCCTTCTCACACATCCCAGCCCCGTTAACCAGCTTGTGAAGTACTAGCAGATAGTGCTGTCGGGTTTTTTTAACCTTTCTGCGTTTTAGAAAGAAATTCAGTAATATAATCAGTCAACGATAATCAGACACACAGACATGCATGCAGCTTTCATATTGAATTGCACACAGATTAATACCCTATTGAAAGAACACAGGGTGCCATTCCTGTACCGACATTATGGGGAGAAAATGTGAAAAATACGAAACCTCAAGAAATTCTTTGTAAGAGTGCTGAGAGACATTGTTTCTGATTTTGGAGGTGCCTAAAAATTAGTAAGCCATAACTGTGCATCTGTACGTTGAGTGCACTTGATTATTTTAGTACAAATGGAAGGAATAGGAACTCATAAATTTCAGTCTAATTATTCTTTAATCCTGTTAACACCTCTTATTTACCCATCTCAGCCCCACCTATTCCTCCCACTTTCCTTTTCAAGACTTTTTCCTATCACAAATATGGCTGTCTTGCTTAAATATTTTCCCCAGTGCCGCATAATTTCTGGTCTCAAGAAAAGAACTCTTTACTTAATATCTCCTTTTATATTCTAACATCATACAATTATTGTCTGTTGAATCATACCTCATAATTCCAGGAAGAATGAGACTATTTTAACCCAAAGTTTACCAAAAAATTCCATCAGGTTGTCAAATGTGTGCTCAAGTGTGATCCAGAAGACTCAGTCTCTCACAGAGCATTTTCCCCTATCTATTATTTCTGCTGCTTTTGTTTTGTTTAACATAACCAGATTCTGACTTTTCCTTTACTGCATTTCCTTTAATAAGTACCAACTGTTTCAGCCCACTAGTCAGAATGACCAGTCTCGCCTCATGTTTTCTCAGTCTCCTCTTTCTAACAGCCTGTCAGGGTATCTGTACACCTTCCTACAGATTAGAAATTGTTATTCCTGCTGAATGAACTGTTACGACGAGGCCAGAACTGGCAGCTGAACATGGCACACGGGTGCACATATGTTTTTGCAAAGCAAAGTCACCATCTGGCTGAAACGCAGCCAAGATCCTTCCTGGCCCCATCTGCAGGTGAGAGGAGATACCAGTGGAAGCAGCTGGTATGAAATCAGACTACTTAATCTTGCAAGATGTTGACCTAAAATGAAGAGCCATATGTTTATATATTATATAACACTGGCTTTCACCTTCCCAGCGGACATTTATTTTACAAGACCTACAACAATTGGTATAAATGTCATAACGGTGTGCACCCTTCGAAGATGTTTTAGTCTGTGCTATGTTTCAGTGCTGCTCTTTTGACAAACGTAGAAGATTACAAAATTACAGGGTTTTGAGATAAGTGATACAGTTTAATGAGTGCTTCTATAGGAGGATGTAAAAGAAACTAGAGAGTCAGGAATAGATATGCAAATGAATTAAAAATAGTAATTGAGAATGTTTGTGGAAGTAAAAAAGGAGCAGAATGATATAATCTCTTGAATTATATCCTAATATATCTTAACGTCCAATTGCAGAAGATATGGGGACAGTTTTTGCAATAGAAAGAGAAGAGATGCTAGCCATTCCAACTTGGGGAAGGAGGATCTTACACCTCTGTGTCCACCAGGGAACATTTTAATCATAGAATGAGGAAAGACGTATTTCTGAAACAGCCTAAAATCTAAGAGGGTGGTGGAAGGATATGTAGATCACCTTACCAGCTAATAGCTACTCTGAAGTGATTAATCCAGGGTGGTTTTACGGTCAGCGTTGCAAATTCACGTGCTTTCTTGGCTAGTGTCAGCCAGAGGAGCAGGAAAGTGAAGAAATGGCCTATTACTCACCCCAGACTTGACGTGCTGAGCTTCTTCAGAGTCCATTGACTTGGGAGATGAGTAACAGTAGTAAAAGAAGGGCTGTGTCCTTCCCATCCCTGCCTTTGTGCTGCTCTGAGTGTTTCTGCTGTCAGGTGCCGAGCTGGAGCAGGAAACCGTTAGCTGAAAAATCAGGAAGGGTTTTTGGAGGTGGGACTGACTTTGTTTGTTTGTTTGTTTGTTTGTTTGTTTGTTTGTTTGTTTGCTGTCAGGTTAGCTTTCAGCCACGGTGATTCCTGATCCAAGTCATTGTGTGGCCTTGTGACCTTCTGTGGCAGAACAAAGGCAGGAATGGGAGTGCATAGGTGGGGATGGAAAGCAGAGGAAGGAGACAACATTTTGGTCCTATTCATATCAGTGTTAAATGACCACGAAATCACATCCGCCTTTACACAGGTAAAAAAAAAAACAAGTCCAGGGTGCGAGGCCTGATGAGATGCTACAGCATATGGTCAGAAGTCCAAATGAAGTATCCCCTCCCATCCCTGGCCTCACCGCTACCAAAATATCTGCAGCAGCATGTGTTACAATGGAGGATCAGGATCTCCTGAACCCTGTGTCATCCTCTACACCCTTTGTGTTGCCCATATATATGCACTAATTAGCACATCCATCACACAAGACAAAATCTACACTACAAACTGATCCCCAGTTACACTGCCTTGCAGTTAAAACATTCAAAGTAGATGTTGGTCGTTCTGTTGCAAAGATTTTCACAATGGATTTTGTGGTGTAACGCAATATATGTGACCTGCTTCCAGGCAGCTATGAGCCCAGTCATATGAGCCTAGGATTTTTTTAATATGATCTATGGTTTAAAATGTTCTTAATCAAATAAACAAACCAAATAACTCCTTTCCCTTTGAGACTCCTTATAAGCCATTGTTAAGATAATTTGCCAAGAGAAAAGGATGACATAAGTAAATACAAAACAAAATACTCATCATTGCAATCCCCACCCCCCAGAAATGGCTGTTAATCAGTTATGTGCTACACAAGCATCCCGTGCTTGTATTAGAGAAAATATTGCCAAAGGTTTTTCCAGCGCGCACCAAATAGTACAGGGCTCTTCAATTTTAACAAACACGCACACACAAACGTACTTGATATGCCAAGACAGGAGGCCTGGAGTATTTGAGACACGGCGGCAGCGCCACGCAACAATAGTGCAGTTTGTATTGCTGGCAGTACTGGCATACCACTGGCCACAACTTCAAAAGTGTCCAAAAGACCAAAAGAAAGGGCTCCAAACAGAGAGCAACTTTAAATGCCCATCGAGTACTTTGAAGTGATTATTAAGAATGCATCCCATAGCCTGAGGCACGCACAAAGTATGTCTGCACCCCAAGCTGCTGAAGGGAATAGGATTTGTTTATCAGCCCCTCCACCAAGACCACAGAGGCTCCCTCTGAAACAATTTATTCTTCTCCGCTCCTGCAGCTGAATGCGCCACGAGCGTTTTCTGTGGGACAGATTTGGCTATGGAACGATCGGTTCCCTGGAAGCAGTAGTAGGTCCTGTCTGGAGAAAGCTGTGAGCTGTCTTCCATGCCAGGGAGCAAAAGGCTCGAAGACAACCTCCCGTGTTTGTGTTCCCTCCTGGCAACGCTGGTTTGAGTTTTGGTGGCCAATTCCAACTTCCGTACAACTGCTGCGTCCCTGGCTGGTGTAGGTGGGCACAGAAGAACCCGGAGAAGGGAGTAGTAAGGAGCTTCCACTAATTACTCTTAAGACTGGTGCAAACCATTTCCCTTCTGCAGGCTTCTGTTTTCCTGCTAAAATTTGACTGGTTTACTGCCGTCATGCAAGCCCAAATCGTGCCTCCATCATTTGTCTGTATGGTCTCTCTGTCTCCTCCTGGGACCCGGACAAAAGGCTTTCTGGGGCATGAATGGCTGCTTTGTTTCCCTGCTCTGAAGTGATCTTAGGCAAATGTAGTTGAGCTCCAAGTTTGGGGAAAAAAAAAAAAAAAATCTGGCCAGGTTTGTAGCCCTCAAAACCATAATTGAATACTTTGAAGCTGGGGTAGAATTTTTCCCCACGTTTTCTCTTCTCTGTGAAGAAATGACTTCAGCTGTGTGGCTAGGAAGTAATAGTCAGGCATGAAATAAGAATATGACTACAAAGATGATGACTTAGGATCTCACTCCAAGTGAATATATCCCACTTTAAAGCTCAGTGAAGAAAAGAGGGAATCTAAGAAACAGGATTTATTCCAGAGGCTGAAGTATTAAAGACTCATTAATGACAGTCTCTGGTTTTGTATTCATTTTGAATATGTATTCATAACCCTGCTGCTTTATGGACAGATATTAGCCAAATATCAAGATATTTTTGGATAAAAGGTACAACCAAGCCGCAGCATTGCACTGCAGATTTCAGGAAGAGATCCCACTTTTCGGTTGCATTTAGTTTGTGGAGTGTGTCCCTTTATCCTTTAAGACTTACTTGGTTGGATAAAAACAGAACCAAGTTTTTTATTAGCAAACTCTGACTTCAGCTGTTGCCCATCTGTTTCCAAGAGAAGTGAATAACAAATGCTTAAGCTCTTTTTTATTTTTTAATAGGAGAAGTTTAATTAAACAATTATCCTGTTTTCATCTGTGCTGCTGCACTGAGTTCTGAACTACCTGAAAATATTAGCCAAAATAAAATGTCAGCATTTGGTTTTGCTCACTGGTTACTAGCTAACATTTAGGAGTATAAATTGATTTCAGATGGGAATGTCAGCTGCATGCTCTGGCTAGAAATGAAGCTCTGACTCAGAGGGGTAGAAAAGATATGATAATCAAAATTTCTCAAATTCATTTCTTCCAAGTAAGGGAGTGACTCCAAGGTGAAACTCATCCTGTATCCATTGCAGTATTTTTTTTTTCTACCCCCAAATAACTGTTAAGTCTTCCTAAACAGTGTCATACACCATTGTGAACTCTTGCTCCCCACACTGCTCTTCTCATGCCTGTCCTAAAATCATCCTGCACCATGTTTTTCAGGGTTTCCCCCAACCTTGCAGACTTGTATGATTTTTAACCACCAAAGCAAAGCAGCAGGAGGATGGATTTTGAATGAAATGGAATAACATTTTGGGGAGAAATGTCTGGTTTATGCTAAAACAGAAAACCTTTTCTTGCTTTGAATTGGGAAACAGTTTTGCTACTCAGCCTGCAGGAGAGAAGACTCTGGGGAGACCTTATAGCCCCTTTTGCAGTATGTGAAAGGGGCCTACAAGAAAGCTGGAGAGAAACTTTTGACAAGGACATGTAGTGATAGGACGAGGGGTGATGGCTTCAAACTGGAAGAGGGAAGATTTAGATTAGACCTCAGGAATAAATTTTGCACTGTGAGGGTGGTGAGACACTGGCACAGGTTGCCCAGGGAAGCTGTGGATGCCCCATCCCTGGAGGTGTTCAAGGACAGGCTGGACGGGGCTTTGAGTCTAGTGGGAGGTGTCCTTGCCCAGGGCAGGGGGGTTGGAACTAGATGGTCTTTAAGGTCCCTTCCAACCTAAACCGTCCTATGATTCTATGATCTTTTCTTGAGGCTGTTTTTCCTTCAAAAATGGGTATCAGGCAAACAGCAACCTCTAGGCTCAGCTTGTAGCAAATCTAATAACTAGCTCGAAGCAGAGCTTGGTGATCTGCTCACATACTTATTCTCCTTCTCCCAATCTGTTTAAAGCAAGTCTCATGCCAAAGGTAGCTGCTTATAAAGCCTCTACTCCTTTGAGTAGCATTACTTTTATTGTTGGCTTAAGTGTGGCTCTAACTCTACTAAATAATTAACCAACGCAGGGTTTCTTCATATGAGCATAGTGTGTGGATCCCCTCAAAGGACTTCCAAGTCTCCTTCATTTTCCAGACAAACCCTCAAGGGCCAAGTCACCAAAAGATGTTTTTGTCTTTTCTTCCCCACCCTTTGCCTTTTTTGCCAGTTCTAAGCAGCCATAAAATATCTGCTACACACTTCTGTGATGCAGGGAGAATAATAATCAGCCCTGGGCCAAGTCACGTACAGAAGCAATAGAAGAGTATTTTAACTGAGCAGGAATGTTATTTATCTCTAAACTACTTACGTTTAACTGCGCTTAAAAAAAATCCTCTTCTTTTGACCAAAACAAACCTCCAAACACAGATGTTCACTAAGTACCCAAACATGAATAAAAGATACTCAGAGAAATTTGGGAGAAAACACTCAGAATCTAAATCCCTAAATCCTTACGCAGATTTTATTCAGTCAGAACTGTCTCTTAATTAATCAAGGTTAAGCAATGAGTAAAGCTTTCAGAATTTAACCATCTCCTTATATAACTGCATTTTTTTAAATTGGGCTTTGTAATCTTATACTTTCATACAACATTGCACCAGCAAAGTCACAAACTATAAACCGTCTCCTAAAAGCAGTGAAATTGAAGCCAAGAGATTTTGACTGACTTGAAATTTGCTGCTGCAAGGGATAAACGTGCCAGATCCTAGTATGTGGGTCACTTGTTTTGCCAGACCATCCAGTGTACGAACAGACTTGTATCTCTTATCCCCAGAAAGGCAGAGAATAAGTATCTTGACCATTTTCAGCTTTTTGTGTTTTATGGGCAAATAAAACACAATAATGAAAAACTGGAATATGGAATAAATTATATTTAGATCACAGCTGTGAATTTGCTCTTTCTTAGTATCCATGCTGTCAGATCCCATCCTAACAGTTTGGAATGCACATTACAACATCTACCTATTGCTAGAACAGGCACTAACTGGCTGAAGGGTATAGATCAGTAAATTGAATTACTGTCAAGCCCATCAAAATAGGGCAAAAGACTATTTGGAGAGCATTTTGAATAAACATGCATAACCACTGCCCCTGCTTTTCCTCTCCTGCCAACAAATATGGAAATTCAAATTCCAAAGCTCTCAATAAATTTCACAACTGACTGATAAGAAAAACAAAATAAACTTGTTTTAACTATTGTTCTCTCCCTGCATCACAATAGTACACAGTCCAATCTTTGCCAAAAAAATTTTCCTTAGGATCATGAATCAACAATATAATTTCTTACTGATATGATATGGCAGCATATCACATAATTATATGCTCTGGAAATTGTATTCTGTGAATCTGAATCAAATAATGACCAGGCTAAAATTCTTCATAGCCAATTACAACAGGTAATTTTGCTTTTTATTTACCACTTTCTGTAACTAATTAATTCTGAAGCTGAGCATTAGGATTGTACTGTATTAAACTCTTCCTACAGTCAGACCTTAAGGAAGCAAGAAAGGAAAAGTCATGGAAAAATCTGTTTACTGTGATCAAAGAACATTATATGCTGTGCAAAAAATGGATGAAATTCTGTTTAGTTAAGCATATTCTTGTAGCAGGTTTTCTTTTTTATGCTTTGTTTGAGTGAACTTGTCCTTTATTGCCTATCACGCACAGGACAGCTGTTCAGATTAATAGTTTTTAGGCTGTGTTATTCAGATACGCAGGGGTTTTGGTTTTAACTGCAGTGTTTCAGTGCTTTGGCTTTCCGATGTGCAACATGTGATCTGTGTTAAAACCCTGCTGTGGAATGCTGACATACACACAAGATTATTTTCCCTGCCAGGAGTTCATATAGATTTATATGAAGTTCTAAAAAATGCACACTCAACTTTTATTTTTCCATTCAGGAAGAAACACGGCTGTCATGTTGGTGACAAATGGCTTTTAATTTTAAACTTTTGGATGAAAGGAATAGGCCTCTTTCCTGACCACACTGTGGCAGGATAGAACAAACTACATCCTATGACTTGAGAACCCTACATAGTATCTGTAGGTAACTGAACACAGCATTTTACCAACTGCTTCAGCAAAGAGCTGTTCCTAAATCCAGCTTTCCTAAAAACAGACCACGGAGTCTGCTTCCTCCTACAGTGGGGATTAACTGCTGTCCTGAACCTGTCTGACATTTCCATCTATGAGCACAAAGCAAAAAGAAAGATACCTTTGGCGGTACAGTAGGGAGGAAAAAAGAAGATTTACGCAAAGGTTGGAAATAAGACATAACTGTCCCAGTCAGAAGCTAGTAGCGATCAAATGCTTTCTTCCCAAAGAAACTCCAGGCTGAGATACTGTCAGATACTTTTCACGGGATAAATGTTCAAGGGAAGGAGCCGCGTTCTCAAGTGGATTGATTGCAGGGCCAGTCAACAAGCCTTGCAGAAAATGGTCTCTTTGGCAGCGTACACCCTGCCTGAACTAATTGCCACGATTTCTGTAGGAATCCCCTCCAATCTCGCCCTCGCTGTGGGGTTTGCACCTGCAGAGTGCCATGTTTCCTTCTTTGTTTCGCCTTGTAAACCCCTGCCCGCCAAGCTGGCTGAGACAATGCAGCGGCGAGACAGCCGCAATACGGCACCGGGGCATGGAAGTGGAAACCATGTGTGAGCCATCTGCAGGGCCCTCGGCTCCCTGACATCTGCTACCCACATTCCTGGGTTATGTGGCCAGATCATCCCCCCGAGGTCCCCGAGCGGGCTGTGCCTTGCAGAAAGAAGGGAGCGCTGCTGCTGCTGGGCTTCCTCTAGCTGGGAGGCGGGTTGAGATGTTCCTACCCTTCCCGCCACGGGGAAGCACTGCCTTTGGTAGCTTCTGTTGTTTTCCTTTTTGCGGTATAAACCCCACTTTGATGTGGTTTTAGGGTAACCGCACTGGGAGTGTCCCTGGCTGCATGGCTCTCGGGGACCCACAGCGAGAGGAGGCAGCTGGGCACCAGCCCCGTGACTCTCCACGGAAGAAGCCCTTGCTGGGGTTTTCTCCCCACAGCAAATCTCTCGGTATTTCTATACGGAAAAATTGTCTCTCTGCCCACCTGCCTGTCCACCCTCACCTGCACTTCAGTATCTCTCACCACTGAAGGAAATCGAAGAGATTTCCTGACTCAGAAAGTCAATTATTATAAATAAATACGTTTTCTTCTACAATACTGCCACTTTGCCAGTTCACGGCAGCTGAGATCTGTGCCTACTTCTTAAGACAGATACAAATGTTTACATAGTCTATTCCCAGGCTGAGATTTTAATATGTAAAATGAATCTGAATATGTTAAAACTTAGGCCGGAGAGAGGAGTTGCAGGGAGTTTGTCCTGTGTTGGCTGGAAGAGATTGCTCTGTAACAGTTATAAATACTCTTTTTCTTATGTGGTGTTATAGATTTTTCCTGCTTGATAGATAACGGTAATGTTGTTAATGAAAATGAAATTTAATTCCATTGCCATCACACCCACATTAGGGGGATCATCCAAGCACAAGACTTGGTGAAGTGAAAATAACTTTCTCCAGTCTTTCCAGAAATGGTCTTTGCCTCCACCCCAATTGCTTTTCCAAATCAAAGCTAAAAAACCGAATTCCCATAATATAATGAAAATCATCATAGTAGTTTGAAATAAAAGTACACCAGGCAAATTACCCACCAGAAGTCAATTAAACTATCTCACTCTTCCATGAGGCTGACAAATGAGTTAATAATCTGAATGACTGAATGTGGTAAACAAAGCGTATCTAATAGCACTTTTAAAGCTTTCCAATTGTCTAAAATGCCATTTTCCAGAAATTTTATTTTACTTGTAAGGTTTTCTATCCATAATGGAATTGGAGCTTTAAATTGTCGTGCCCTTCATGTAATAAAATTTTTTATTAGTTCTAAGAACTGAGTAGAATATCTGTAATGAGAGGAAAATATTGCTCTGAACTCACTGCACCTCTGGCTGTATATTTCTAGGTAAAAAGTCAAAGGAAAGGAGTTTGAGCTTTACCCTATCTAAACTTATCTGCAAAATATACTCAGATGTAGTTTGAAAGACAGAGACAAATAGTGTGTTTAACCTTAGGAGGTGCTTGGGTTTTCCCTAATCTCGACCTGCCACATAGCTGAAAGTGGAAGCCTTTGAAATGTTTTTACAAAAATATTTACTTTTTATTAAAATTAGGAATGGGGAAGATTAACAAGGCTTTTCCTCTCCCTTTCTTTTTAACCTTGCAAACAGTTTAGTCATGAACCTCTGCAGGTCGGCGTGTTCTGTTGTGTTTATCTGATAGCGACAGAACAAACTTCAAATATCTCAAGGGCTCAGTTTAATCTGTTAAGTATAGAACAGCCTTTTTTCTAAAGACGCCTAATTAATAGACCACTCATTCAGCAATGAGCTCTGCATCATGTTAGTTTCTGAGGAAATTTTTTCATGACAATTATGCATTAAAAAAAACCAGAGGGGAGGCGTACAAAATGAGCCAAAGCTGCAGAATTTGGACGTCCTGGAATCACGTGCTGCTTAAAGTCTGAATGTTAAATACAGCATCCATCTGCTTCTCCTGCTGATTTATTGACTAGCACCATGAGATTTTGATGTTGAAAATTGGGGTACAGACACTGGGAAAAGAAGCGAGTGCCCAATCTGAGAATCTTAACCATACAAAACTCTCCTTGGTCCCAGCCTTGCTCTTCGTGGTGCTCGGTGTAGATTTGCTACCAAGCCCAGTAAGGACTGGAAGAGTGAAACCCTCAAAGCTGGAAAGGGCAGTTGCCTTGGTAAAGCATAAATTGGGATTAGTAGGCAGGCGCTGCGCAACTGGATGAAGGAGGACGGGTTACAGCAGTGGGGCACAAGTTAGTAAGGACTGTAAAAACAGCTTCTTTACATGAGAAACATACACAGTTTACTGATTCCTTGCTGTGAGCATTTTTCCAGCAAAAGCTCAGCTCCTATATAGTGTACTCAACTATTAGTAAAATCTAAAAGTCCCAAAACTCAAAAATCAGGCTGAGGAAGGGAGAAAAATGTTTCTTTTTTTCTTTAAAGGAACTAAAATTTATTGAAAGCAAAATAAAGCAGAAATTTGGCATCAGTCCCAGTTCATCTTCATATGCAATAAATACACCACAAACTAATGACACATTGAACACTTTTGGCTATTTCAGTTCTTTTTCATAGCCCCACTGACATTTCCATAAGCCTCTTGGCAGCAGAGTCAACTTTTCTGCACTCCAATTTGCCCCAGTTTGAGAGTACATTTTCCTGTTTCTAATCATCCATAATCTCCGACAACCCTCACTCATTATATCAATCTCCCAGCTAGCATGAGCTGCTGATGACAGTGCACAACGCATGACATCTCCATGCTGCTCCTAGATGCAAAAGTCATGTTGTGCCCTAGCCAAAAACAGCAAGAATTAAAATGACTGGTTGAGAAACGCTCAAGGAAATGGAGGGTTTGATACCTAAATAGATGACTGAACTCTGAAGCTGTGGAAAAAAGCTTGAAATTTCTAAACAACCCCACTCGGTTTATTTTATTCACCATTTTATTTCTTTCTGATTTAACACCTATTGATACATGTTGATATAATTCTTTATGAAACAAGAAAAAAAACGTATGTGAGACTTGCTTTTTCACAGAAAAACTTCATTTTCTGTTTAGTGATGACCATGCAGGTGGCTCGTGAAACGATTCACCTGGAAGCGCTGCTAAGTTGGCCCACATTTCTCTTAGGACCCTTGACCTGAAGACTCCTTGCTCCAGCAGTTTGAGAGGAATTCATTTTCTAATGCTGTTTTGCTAGCGTTCGTTTTGTTGATGCGGCTGTTGAATTATGGAGGACAACTTGCACTGCAAGCCAGCCGTGGAAATGCTTGTCTTAAACATGTTAACTCATTCCCACAGTCTTGACAAAAGCCCAAGCCAGCTGCTAATCTGTGTTAAATAAAGAAAAGACAGGTGGTTGGGATTTATGTTCAATTTATTTATTAGTTTATTATGTGGCTTAAAAGTCTGAGATGAAATTTTAAAAGGTTTTGTCTCAATTACATGGATTTTAATACTAAATACATTCCTTTCAACCAATAACAGCAATCATGAAATGTTTTCAAGCTTTTTCTACATGCTACTTATACAAAATACACTCAAATGAAACTAGTTAGTCTGGCCAAATACAGAAATGAGTATGAATTCTCCAGTATGTCATAGCAGCAACAGCAGCATTAAGATTTAATCAACCTGTCGTTTGGACAAGAGGTTGTGGTTGCCGATGGAAATACTACGAGTACACTTTTTCAACACGATTTTCTAAAGAAATGTGGCTTATGGGACAATATTAGCTCTTCAGCCATCTATCTGTACCCATTCCTCCCACTCCAGCTGAATTTGGTTATGGGGCAGGTATTCCTGAGATATTAGAGGAAGCTCTCGAGCCTTGTGAAAAACAGTTTTTTAGATGGAGGAGACTCAGGCTCGCTCCCACAGAGGAAAAAGCTGTTTCATGAGCAGAGCAGCAACCTGTCCTGTTGGCTTAGCATCTGGCCAGTCAGCACACACGAGGCTGACAAGGGGCCAGAATAGGTGCTCTCTGTTCCCTAGAGGGGTATGAGGAGATCGGGAGAGAACTGAGGTAAATGGAGGAGGAGAGGACGCATGGGGATGTGGCAGCAGACATGAAATACGTACTTCTCTGAAAACGCCTGTTGCCATTTACTAACAATTAACATTGTCCGGTCGCATTTGTTAAAGCAAGGACAAGTCTTCCGTGTGCTGACATGGAGGTACCTCAGTGTTGCTGTCAAGTTTGACCAGATAGCATTGATTAAACAAGAAAAGAAAATAGCCCTTTGAAAATTAAGTTGCCAAAACTGGTCCTGCCTTACTTGCAGGACCCTTCCTTACTTGCAGGACCCTTCCTTCTCTCTGTATTGTCATCTACATGCATACTACTTCTTTAAAGGTCTCTCCCTTGAGGCTTAGAAGAGGTAAACCAGGAATTTGGCTAAACAAGCACTCTGAGCTGAATCCTGGACCTCTTCCTTGGCCAATTTGGGTGCAGTGCTGATGAAGATTTTCCACTCTGAGGTTCACATGATAACTCTGACTTGCCTGTTTGTTTATACAATGCACATTCATTCAGGGATATCCTTAGATTTAGGGTCAGTACTTGGATGAAAGGCTTCCTGACAGTACACGAACTATTCTGCAAGAACTAATGTGGGTTTGCTGTGTAGTGATGAACCAATGACAGGGCAAGGTCTTGGAGAATCTTTACTGTTAGGAAAATAAAGTTTTAAGCACGACACAAAGACAAAATCTTGACACAATCATTAGGAGGGTTACAACTTTGTTTTAACTGGTAGGATATTAAGCTCACAGCTTGCGTTCATTTTGTATATCCGTTATTTTCTATATTTAAGAATACAATATTTGACTCAAACTCTCAGACATACCTCCTCTCTCAGCGTTAGCCTCCTACTCCTTGTTGCGGCCCCCAGTGAAAATGATAGTCCATTTTGGCAAGTTATTTACAAACATTAAGAAAGGATTCCTGTTCCAAAGAGTTAACACTGGGCAAGACAATGGAAAAGAGAAATAATGCAATGACGTTACTCTCTCAAAGTCATACATTATTCCAGGGGTGAGATAGAAATAGAAGCCAAGCTTTCTGGTGCTCTGTACGCTGCTCTCTTTTACTCTCCCTCTCTCTTTCTTTCCCTCCCCCTTCCAATTTCTACCTTTTTTCAGTCTCCTACCTAGATTTTTATCCCTTCCACACTTTCTCTTCCCCTTATGCTGTACCCACTTAGTAAGGAAGGAAAATATCTTTGGCCTCCCTCTGAACAGGACCTCTCTTCAGGGATTTTTCGGCTCTCCTTGGGTGCCGCGGTACTACGCAGCTCGTAATGCCTGAGCTCGCTAAATTAAAGCTTGCCAGACTGCATGCATGAGTCACAGCTACTATAGCGACTAAAGTTTCAACATATCTGGAGACAGCCATTTATGCCGACATCTTATATATTTAAATACTATTCTAGCTAGCATCATCCCCAGAGTCCCAGGGACTCCATATTCCTCCCAGTATGTTGAACTCAAGGCAAACCGGTAATACGCTTCAGATCGTTCGCAGTGTGATTTTCTGCTTTTTCTAGGCTAAAACATCAGATGGGAGTAGTCTTACAGAATTAGATGTCTTTACCACTTCGGTTGAAACGTTTTGTAGGAAATAACACGGTCAATACTGCATCTGAGGAAACACTGTAGAAGCTGTGGTTTGTTCGTCTGGAAATCTAAAGCAAAGTTGGACTTTTATTTTTAAAGGAGCAGCATTGTATTATTTTGGAAAAGCAGGGGATTTCTTTCTGCACTTGTGATATCAATTTGCTCTGTTTTTTAATTAATTCTCTTTTGCAACATTAGATAATAGGTAACATTCATGAAGAGCTCCATCTCTATTGCCTTTGAAACATGGAGAGCTCCATAAGCATATTGGTCCAGTTCCCAGTGTGACCAATTAAGTGGGAGGATAAAACAGTGGGAAGATATAGAGGTTACTTGAGCAGCTTCCTTCGGGCCATTGGTCAGAGTTTATTTGGCAACCTCTCCTACTGCAGGAGGAGAAAGTTGGAAAAACTTGGCAACCGTGTGCCGGTAAACAAAGAAAAGTTTAGTGGCTGCTTCTGTTCATGGTTGGCTGTGGAGGAAGAAGGAGCTCAGCATTTCCAAACCACCCTGCAAACGAACCTCTCTGCTGGCAGCAGCCAGATCTTCGCTGCGGAATGGGCTGGGCTTGTTTGTGCATACGTAACGCTGCCCATTCCCACACACGCCAACAAAATTGTTTGCAGCGGGGTTTACATTACCTCTCCGCCAACTTTGCTGGTGTTACTGCACCATACTCAAATTATTGTCCTTCTGTAGAACTTGGCAGCTATTTCATTTTAAGGTCAGTAAACTGATACAGTTTTGAAGACGCTTTGATTCTTCTTTGTCATGGAGCTAAAATTTTCATTCTGCTTCGTGTATATTGAGAAAAACACACAAAAAACCATAGACCTACCCCTGCAAGCCATTATTCACGTAAGTTACTTCCTTTATTTAATGATTCACTGGAATACGTGTTTCCAGAATGCAGTCCTACTATTGTTGAGAAAATACTGCTAATTAAAAAAAAAACCTAAAAGACTGTTTCTTGTCAAAAAACCTAGAGTTTATTTGCATGTTAAAAATAACATTTATTAGAGTTTTCACAAGGAAGATTAAAGTTTTAGCTAAAGCAAGCAGTGGCTTTACTTTGCTTTGCTTTGCACATCTTTTAAGAAAAGAAAAACTTCAGGTCATGAAAAATTCCGATAGTGTCTTGTATTAAAAGCGTTAAAACCTGAATTAAAGAACATAATTCAGATGGAGTTCTGGCGACTGTGCCAAAGATGACATCGTTGGCTGCTGACTCGATCCAGATTTTTAGAGCAGGTGTGTTGACTCATTCTCTGAGAAGCATGAGGAGAAACGCTGGCCTCGCTCCAACCCCACAATGCATGGCGAACCCGGCTCCGTTGCTGCTTTGGGACTAAACCACTGCTGTCAGGCTGAGCGACCTGCATGGAAATGCAAAGCGTTGCTTTAACGTGATGTTCCGGAGGGATTAGCAAGGCTCTGTCCGAAGGCTAAGGGACGATTCGCAGCCGCACGTTTACATCCCAAGTCTCGTCGCTCCGCTGCCAAATGCCGCTTGTGCGTTGGGATGTTTATTGTGATTGCAAAAGCAGCGGCCCCTCCAATGACCATTTTTCNATTATATATATAAAAATATTATATATTTACAGGAATATCCTTTAGAAGAGCCCAACTTATCAAGGATGAGATATTACAGATTTTACTTTACAATTTATTTCTGTTTCATAAACATATACCTTTTCAGCAATCTGAGAAGCAGATTGGTACAACGCAAGAGTGAGTTCAGAGAATATATCTGCCTCCTGTCCCCTTCGCCCTCTCTTTAAATCTCTCACAGAAACTGTGGAAGAACCCATCAGCCTTGCAGAAATACCTCAAAGCTAACAGTGAGCAGGGAAAAGAAGACACCTTTACGGAAAGCTCTTTTCCTACAGCTCCCACATGATTAAATACAATGGCTATTAGTGCTGCTGCCTTAATTAGTTTAAAAAGTAACAATTGCGTCTAACAGGAGTGCTAGTGTTTGGGATATCCAGTGTCAGGTCAATCAAAACCTCCAGAGTTCAGGGAGCATGTCCAGTTGCACAGTGAAATATGGTGGAAACCTGTTTTCTGGACTGGTTGACGTTCATGGAATATCTTTCTGCCCATTTGGAAAATGCAGTCAGGAAGTAATGAAAGCCCACGTCACAACGTTGTTTACATTTCTCTGTAGGCAACAAATGCATTTACTTGTGCAGGCTGTTGGCAAGTGGCAGAATAAAACTGGGAAATTAATCAACAGACCTGTGATGGTCACCGATAGCGGCAGCTGACATTTTTGTCACTGGAATCAAAATGCTCGAGGGAGGCTGGGTCTGCTCTAAAGCCTCAGTGCAAAGCTGGAACACTGCTGTGGAACTCAGGAGAATGTTGGCAGCCTGAAAACTAAATTTGCTTTAAACAGGAGAATCTATTCTAGCAGCCTCATGATAGCGACTGATTAGGGTTGGGTTTTCTGGGCTTACACAGCCGTCCCAGATCTGCCAGGTGAGAAAACCTGACTTCATGCAGAGCTTGCAAGCACTCACCTTTCACAGACCCTTAATCTTGATTATACAAAACTAAAGCATCTAGAAATATGTCACTGTAATCTCTAGTCATTCATTTTGAGAGCTTTGAATTTCATAGTGGAAACTGTCCCTTGAAATATATTTTTAATTGCTGAATATCTGTGACTATTTTATTCAAGGCATCTATTTGTTTAAGCAATGCTTTCCTTCACTGTTTTGTATTTTCTGTGAAGCCAAGTAAATTAAAAAAAAAAAATTTAACAGGCTGATTCTACATTAGGTTCCCTTTAAATGCTGGTTCTGAGTCTCCTCTCCTTTGCTCTCTTCTGGTTCCACAAGTCATTTTTGAAACTCGACGGGGATATTTGAAATGGGAAATCAAGATGTGAAGAAAGATGCTTGGTGTGGTTACTGCATGGCAACACACATTCCAGCTCACAGCTAATTACAGGCAATGCTGACATCTGAGAGCTGGGAACAAACTGGGATGTTAAATCTGCTTATTTGTACAGTAAAATCTTTTCCACAAAGTATTATTTTATTCCATAGAGCCAAGGGCAGTCTGCAACATCAATGTTAATAGAAATTTAATGTTGTGTTAATAAGGGATAGTAAAAGACGATGTAGCTTTATTAACTTGGCATAGAGATAGACCATTGACCAAAGCATTAATCATAAGCATTCCTCTATTGACCTCCCAAAGGGCCAGACTCCTCCAGCTAGGCTTATTAATCCCCACGGGAATAACAATATCCCATTTCAACAGTGAGAACCAAACACTTGTCTTGGGTTTAGTTGATGGATGGCCTAACTATTTTTATTTTTTATTTCTTTGAGAGAAATACCATCCCTCTCCTTTTTTGAGATCAGACAGCATGGTAACAGGCAGAGTCTGAGAATCTCTGCTGGATGGGATCATCGGTGATGTACTGAGTCCTCCCTCTCATAAATACCAAGTTTTCTTTCTCTGGGCAGTTTCTTTTCATAACACTATTTCCAACATATGGAAAGTTCATTGCTTAATATAATATGGTCGATACTTCCCTCTCTTGTATGTTGTATCCAAAAGTGACCTAAACATGGTGAAATAACAACCCCACATTTAATAATATTGTAAGAATATCAGCCAGCTGTAGCAGATTTTCCAAAGGATATATCGACAACTTGCATATGTGTTTGCAAATACACTCTTTTCAGCCTCTCTAAATTATATGTGTTCACAGTTAAAGCTCATCAGAGAAAATACTCATGGCCTACTTATTTTTGCCAATGTGTAAAAGGAGGGAGTCCTTGGCTTTTCTGGAATAGTTTGGATGTAAACCTAGGAGAGTCAGGCTCTGCTTCCTCTAAAGCACTTACTGATATATCAGCAAGGAATGGGCTGGCCCAACTTTTCAGTAACTCATTTTTAGCCCATTTTTTCCAGCACCTGTCTGTTTCATAAGATACGAGAACAGAGTTGTGGAAAAAGGATACGTACTGAAGCATTTCTGATCTCTGGTTTTTCCTTGAAACCATTTCCTTTGTTGCTTTTCTGGGATCTTTACTCCACAGAGATACTTTTTTTGTCTGTTCCTACTAAACATTTCTGTTTGCTCTTACAAACATAGTAAACATGAGCGTAGGCTACAGACTAATCATAGAATCATAGGACTGTTGAGGTTGGAAGGGACCTTAGAGACCATCTAGTTCCAACCCCCCTGCCAGAGGCAAGGATACCTCCCACTAGAGCTGGTTGCTCAGAGCTCCATCCAACCTGGCCTTGAACACTTCCAGGGATCGGGCAGCCACATTTTCTCTGGGCAACCTATGCCAGTGTCTTACCACGCTCATGGTGAAAATATTATGGTCAAGTTTTTCTATTAGGAAGTGTGTTCAGTTCTCTCTTTCTGAGGTGAGTAAAACAATGAGCTAGATCCTCCTCCAAGCCACTGGGGTATAATAGGGAATATAGCTAAATCCCGGACTTATGGACTTTATTAGGATAATTTATAATTATCAGTAAGCCCATGCCCATTTTGCTGTAGCCCTCAGAAGCCCGCATCAGTGTGATTCAACAACGGAAGTGGCTACAGGAGATATCTTCTTCCCTGGCCGGTTACCATTCAGTTCCTAATTTGTGGACATCTCTTGGCCTGCAACAAGGGTTTGATGACCTTTCCTTGCACTTAAAAAAAATCTCCCTTTTAATTTGAATTGTGTTTGGTGGTTGAGTGGAATAGACAGTTCAGGGGTTGAACCCAGTGTGTTGCCCTGAACGGCAGAATGACGACCACAGGTATTTTATGCACTTTGCCTTTTCCCACTCAGTTATGTTTATGTCCTCTGCTGCTAAATCCAGTTGGAGAAAAGACATTTTTGCATCGATTTTCATGCATCAGGTCCCACACAAACCCAGCTGCGCACCAGCCCCAACAGAGAGTCCTTAATTTTGTTCTCTCCTTATGCAGGAGGCAACTTTTTTAAAAGTATTTAGCTAGGTGCCATGAAATGACTTCATGGAAATTGCATGGCTTCAGATATAGCCCTGAGGACATACACAGTTAAAGGAGAAAGGCATTCCTCCTGCAATCCAAGTTTTGGGAGGGTGGAGGGCAAAGGTTGGAGGTACAAATCCAAGGTCCAGGATCTGTAAATCAGTCAGCAGTGCAATACCTCTCCCTCCTTTCTGCGCGAATCTCCTGGCTGAGGCAGCGCCCGGACCTCTCAGCCAGTGGCATGGGTCGCTGGACCCCGTGCAATGTTGCAGGCTCCTGCGAGGGCTCAGGGGGAATTGCAGGCTGTCAACAAAATCGGCTTGGAAAACAAAGCAGAGTACGAAAAAGCCACTTTCCCTCTGACAAAGGAGAAGTCCAGAAAGAGCGAAGAATTTTCCAGCGACTGGGCAGCGAGAAGACTCGATGGAGACAGCAAACAGGGGAGGGCACTGGAGTTTGGAGCAAGTCAAAAGCCAGGATCTGAAGTCTGTGGTAGATCACACAGAGCTTCTTGTTCCCTAGACAGTTTGAAGGTAAAGGGTGAAAGGGTTAGCAAAGAAACTCCGGATTGTCTGAACTCACCCTACGTTTTGTTTCGTGGGTGTTTACCATACACGTAGCAATGACAGGAGAAAACATACAACCCTCGTAACCTCCCCACTGGCCTTTTCTTCCGGGGGCTCCTACGTGTGCTCAGTGCAGGTGTCTGTCCCAAGGAAGCATTGTGCAGGCAACGTGCGTGACTGCTTTCATGGATGACCCTCAGACGGGGTCTCCACAGAAAATGCAAGTGTGATAGAAAGCCTTTTCCTCTGCGTGTGATACAGGAAGTGCTTTCAGCGTGCTTCCTCATGTCCTTTCAACCAGCATCTACAATTCCCTCTGCTGTTTCCATCATTTCTTTACCCTTTCTTGCACCCTATAGAGTTTCTGCAGTATCAGCTGCATCTATATTGTAGTATATACATTTATATAAATGTATTTATATAGATACAGTATTGCCGAATTTATATTTTGATACTAAATTGTATTTGGTATTAAATGTCTGGTTTCATTTGTTGCCCTGTGGTGCTTGATGCTTTTTAGCACAAGTTCAGGTCTGAGAAAAATTAATTATTTGGATTTTCACCAAAAATTTACGCAATTTCTTCACTCGGTTATTGACATGAGACTGGCCCTGCCAAATATTGTAACATTAAAGGAAGTAAAAGTGGTTCTACTTGGAAATCTTACAAAAAAGTCAAGTCATACACTGACTCCTTGAACAAAATAACAGCTGCAAAAAGCAAATGACACAGGCTTTAAAATGTTACCAATGCAAAATTATGACGAAATAGTAATTTAACTATGTTTAATTATCTTCCATTAGAAGAAAAAAACTCTGCTACACAGCATTTCAAATGTAATTGCCTCAGTAAGGAAATTATACATTCATACACTTGTGCTGAAGAACCAATTTATCTATGTTTAATCATTCAAGAAAATGTACTACACTGTATGTGCAAAGGAGATGAAATCAATCAAAACGCATGAAGTTGTTTTGCTGTCCTGCTCTTGCAAAATGGAACAATTCCCATTTTCCTAATATTTGATACCACTGAAGTTGTAGCTAAAAGATTTACTTTTGCAGCTTGTGGTCTTCCCAGTTGACATGGGTGATTAGTATATAACCGGAAGGTTTCTGACACTTTAAAGACTTCTTCAGCCAGGCCTCAAATGAAGACTGTTCTGTTCAATTGTCTTCCTAAGAAATATTATGATCAAGGTAAATTTGAAGTCTGTATGTCTCAGACAATCCTTATTTTATTTCCAAACTTGTCCCTGGCACCTGAGTACACATGTAGGTATAAATGAAAGACGCAGCTTAGAGAGAGGTCGTGTGAAAGTAGCTGACACAGAACTTCGTCCTTAATATAGAAACAGCAGCAAATACAGAAGATGAAAAACTGGGTAGAGGAAGGAAAAGAGAAAAAAGAAAAGGAAAAAGAAAGGAATTTTTCTGATTTCAAGCTGAAGCGAGACAGGTCTAGAAAATATGAGAAAAAAATTTTCTCTCTCATTTTCCTTACCAGTACCATTACCCCCATCAGATAACTAGTCTGGTTTTGTAGACTGAGAAAACTGAGCTCTAGGAATCTGAGCTCTGGATATTTAGTTTAAACTAAATGGACCTACAAACCATTTGGAGATTTACCCATTGCTGAATGCCAGAAAATATGAAAGTGATCTGTCTTAGAGTACTCGGTGTTCCTGACAGGGAGTTCTGGGGACTCACTGTCTTATTGCATAATGCTGGACACTAGTAACAAAACATCTGTTAGCAGAGAATGCAGGCTGCAGATAACTGTTGTATTAAAATGACCGAGCAATACATATCCTTGGATACTTAAAATTACTTTGGTAAAGTGGTACAGAATGGTATAGCTGCGCTGGGAAGACAATGCCTTACATGAAGGATTTCAGATAACATAATGTAACCATAAAGGTTATTCCTAGACAAGCAGACTACAAATATTAGTGATAATGTAAAAGTAAACTACATGGAATGTATACCTGAATACACACCATACACCAAATACAAGCCCATACATCTAATGCAGTCTGTATTTTCTCCCCCTCCTCTAAAACAACACAGAACTTAATTTCTTTTACAGCATCTTAGATATAACTATTATATTTAATGGCACCCTCAAGACACTGACGTGTGTTAGGAGCAAGGTGTAGCCACCCAGGTGAGCTCCGCTCTCCGAGATAAAGAAGGTGCTCCCTTATCTGGGCCTTGGTGGCCCTGGAAGTGTGGTAGAAGTAGTCAGGTACATGCTGAGGGCAGCCACTTCCAGCAATTTGGGGTCTTGTGCTGGGATTAGTTGAGTTTTTTCCTCTCGCTACAATGGTGCAGAAACAAGGCACAAGCCAGCTCTGTCCTGGAGGGTTGCGCGATGCTGCAAGTGGTGCCGGAGGGTAAAGCCCAGGAAAGTCTCGCAGGGTTTTCTCACAATTTTCTCAGCCAGTTCAGAGCGTGCTTCAGTCTCTCTAACTATAAAATGAGAGGTTATGCATTAAAATTACTAAATACATTGTTTGCAGTATGCTTTATGAACCGCAGTTGAAAGGTATCACAGTAACGCAAACAAGTATATTTCTGCACCCAGTATTGCAGACTCCCTAGTCCAATAATAGCATGGATAGACATGGCCTTTTTCATCATCTTTTGCCTTTAAGTTCCTAAAGTACAAACACAGAACTACTCCGTTTTCTGAACTCAACTATAACTATAATCCAAAAAAGCTATTTGGTTTTTTGGTTTTCTTTTCCCTAGGAAAGCTGTAAAATACTTAGGTAGGCTATAGCAGTTAGGCTGTTAATGATCTCTAAGAAATTACTGGCAGTAATTAAAAATGAATGTTTCCCAGTATCATAGAATCAGTAATCAAAAACTGCTAGGAAAAACAGTGGTGATGTGAACTCAAGTCACCATAATGTGTTTTGACAAGTCTCCTCATTAAGAAAATAATTACCCAAACCACTAAGTATGTAGGAAAAACATATCTTGCAAGTTTGGCAAATGATGAGTATGTTCCTTCTAATTTTCATCAATTTTTTCTATGAAATGGAAGAATCTTCTGAAATATATCTGTAACTGCAGCTAACCCTCCAAAGGGAGGTATCCAAGACTGTTATTTCTCATGCCAAAACAAAACAGATAGTTGGCAGTCAAAGCACAACCGCCCATAAAGTACATTTTGGTCAAAAGTAGGCAATTCCATTTTGACTCCAAGGCTCACATCCCATCCTTAGCTCATCACAGATGGGTGCCTCATCACTCACAGCTGTCTGAAACACCCAGATATCTCAGGCACAACAGGGAGGGAGGAGATTGCATTGTTTGCTGATCCATATGAACTCGCATTTTTTGATATTTATTTCCCACCCTCACAAAACACTGACCTGATTTCCAGCATTATTCAGGATTATCCCTTTTTAAATCTCTAGCGGGAGATAATCCCTAAATTTCACTATGGAATCAGTCTCCAGGCAGGGGAAGAAGGTCCACGTGGTTTAGGATTTCTTTGTGCCACTCCTTCCCCTTCTTCCATGTGTTTTTATCTCTAAAAGTGATTCCTCACGTTATTCTTCACTTCTTGGCATCAAAAAAATCAAAGTGGTTATAAGAAACTTGGTTAATCCCGTCCTCGAATTGTCCAAGGGATCAGGAATGAATAAAATAGAGGTCAGTGTTAGCTAATAAAATAGAATTCAGTATGAACTTGGAGCTGCTCCTCTTCCAACTGCAGATGCTATCAGTCATCCATATCCACCCTTAGCGTGTTTCAGAAGATCTTCCACATGCACAGATGTGATGTCTCACCAGGTCTGCCTCTTCTTGTTTAATTCTGGCAGTCTCAGTCATAAAAGCACACAGCAGCCCTACCACATGAAGTCTCTCTCTGATCTCCCATTCTGAGCAACTTCATATGCTAGTAAGGAAGAGTTGAAAAACCCACAACCCCACCAACAAAATAAAAGAAAGTAACAAACTGGAAGGCGATAAAAGCTGGTAACAAACAAACAAACAAACTGAAAACCTGGGATCAAACCCTGATCAGAGAAAAAAATGCCAACAACTGTTTCAAGGCTCTGCCTAAGAGCATGAAAAGACTCCAGCTTGCCATGAAACAGAGCTCCATCCTGGAAGAGTTTAGAAATGGAAAATTATTGGGCTGCTGCTGCTGCAAAAAAAAGCTATTTCTAAGAAGATGAGATGTTCATGCCCCAGTGTGAAATAAACACCTTCCACTCAAAGCAAGGATTGATCATGGGTGGAGCATATGGAAGACGTCAAGAAAAGCATAGCATGTTCCTCTGATATTGATGGCCTCTGGCCATCCTGTGGATATCCAGCTGTCTGTTGCTATGAGGGGTATGGCAGTATACATACATTTTTTACACATTTTCCTGCTGATTTGGTAAGGGGAAAGAAGAAAGTTGTAACCGCAACTCATCACTTGCCTAACTTGCATTTTAGACACTTTTCATATTTAAAAGTGTTGACAGGTGACAAATTTGCAGAAATTAGAGATGGAGAAGGCCTACAACATTGTCATTCCAATTCTCCCAACAGTGCAGGACCATCTCTCTTGCTTGTATCCTAGTAACTTTACAGGTATCTTGTCCAAAAAGTGTTCCTTCCACTTTCTTTGTGAGTTTATTCCACACTTGAGTGACTACCATTGTGAGGAAGTCAAAGTGAACTCAAATTGAACCTAACAAAACCTTTTCTTAGGGCTCAAAATAGTTCATTTGTTTTTCTTTAATTTCCATGCATCTCTGACTTGCTGATATCTTCCAGAAGCAGAAGTTCCAATTTTACTTCTGAGAAGACTTTTCCTGGCCCACTAAAAGCAGAAGATACAGGAAATTGTATGAGAAATGTCCCTGTAGCTGTCACCATGACTTCCAGGCTGGAAAATGGGAAGAAATGTTCAGAAAATTGCGTTGTTTCTCTGAAAATATTCTTCTCAGTTTCATGCACGAAAATGATACTCTAGTTTTCTGTGTGAGTTTTACAGTTAAATGTTACAAAGGGTTGCTTCGACATTTTTGTGGTCTGTTTTAATTAACTGAAGCAAAATCTGCTCTTCTGAGTGATTCATTTATCCTATCAGCCTTTCTATTTTTGTAAGATTAAATCAGGAAGTTCGCATTAAGCTTCCTTTCCTGGAATTCCAGTTGAACATTATTACCCTTTGTTTAGACTGTATCACTTATTCAGCTGATAAGAGTAGACGATATTCCATTGGAGATACAAAGATTCAGCAATTTAGATCCCTTAAGGAGCATCCTATATTTTCCAGTAAATTACTACACCTCTACATGCTTCAGGAAGTTACTAAAAACGATTACATTTTTAAAATCTGCAAGTATGAAACTGTATACCATTACAATGATGTGTTTCAGCAAAGCATAGATAATTTTTTTTTTTTTGTCCTTGATGGTAGGAGGCATGTTATAGCTTTGCATCATGTAGTTCCTATTGCAATCCCACAGCTGGATCCTGATCTTCAGGACACGAAAAAACCAACCTGGGCTGGAAGACAAAGGCATAAAGAGATCAAAAGACTAGATACTGATTCTACCAGAATCAAAATTTGGATTAAGGCACACATTTTAAACTCTGAAGTAATCTGTCACATTTTAAACTTTGAAGTTATTTGTCACTTGAAATCTTAAAATCAAGGTGCATTCCTAAGGGAGGCATTATAAAATGCCAGAGATTTCAACTTCAAGCAGGAATGCTGAGCAAGATTTGTAGTTTAGGTTGTTGCAATGATCCTTAAAATCTATATCTTAGCAGTGATGTAAAAATATACTCACACTCTTTAATTCTGGACCATTTTCTGAAATTACAACTTGCTATATACCACAAATATGTTTATACATGAACACATTTGCTGCCTGCATTCTTTGAATATTACATTTGTTTTACTCCGTAGTACCCTGGCTCCCAGTCATATGCATGAAAACTGCCTAGATTTACAATGTTTTTACTTCTTAGATAATTGCAATTAATTTGATTTACCTTCATGTGGAGTTGTTTTTGGGTCGTGGTTTTGTTGGGGTTTTTTGCCTAGGACAAATTCTGGCTTCTCCAACAAAGAAAAACACATTTGTTGTTAAGCTAACACCTGGTTTCCTTCTTACGCTTGCACCAGAAGCAGGTAATGCTCCCATTATGCTTCTAACATAGTCCATCTGAATCCCAAATTCTTATTTCCCAGGATTTCCTTTAGTGACTGGAACCAATTTGTCTTTCAGCATGAATTACAGTAACAACCCTGCTTCTCTCTGCAGCCAGAGGTATCAGACATCATATTTACCTATACTCATGAGCGAGGGCACTAATCTATAGTCTTATGTAGGGAGCAGATTTTCCAAACCATCTAAAGTATACAGGAGCACAGTGTGATAGGCGTTCCTATATTGACCCAAAAAGATACATATATAAATCTCTTGATATATTTACATAATGTAGACAGACAGACAGAAAACAGATCTGTATATATTTTATATGTGTTTTTGTGTTTTCACCTATTTGCAAAATATTAAGTGAAATTAAATCTACAGAAGAAAAAAACTTTTCACCTTCTACAAATCTATCAATATCTAGCTCACTTGCATATTCGGCAAAATCTCCATAAATAAAATTAAATCATAAAAAGTTAATTAATGTGGTTGTTTGCGGAGGACAAATAACTCATATTCATATTAACTCAGAGAGGGCTAAACCTAAAAGGATTCATAAAATAGCTTAGTGTCTAACCCCAATATTGCAACGAGAGATCAAAAGAAGAGCTTATCAAAAGTGGAGACAGTTTATTTCCATCTTGGAACAAAGGACAAAAGACACAGTGTCTTGTCCTTTCCTTTGAGGTTTCTCTGTCTGCTCCTTTCCACTCCCTTTCCTGATAGGCTGCAACGTCTTGATGGCTGATCTGTTGGCTAAAACACAATAATCAATTCTGGGGAACATGTCAGCTACTTATTTTTGTAACAGGAACAATGGAAATAGCATCACATTGTTAATAGAGGTAAAAGTGATTAAAAATACCCTCTTGAGTTTTCCTTTCTAGCTCCCATCCTCACAATGCACTGGAATTGATCCAGAACAAACTATGACTGTGGAGACACATATTTTTACAGGAATCAGAGAACTTTGATTCATCTTTAGCCTGTGAAGGAATGCTTGTCTTTTAAAATTGCTGCTATATGAACCAATACTAACTAATTAGTTTACTAACGAATGCATACCTTTTTTTTTCTGATTACTATTTCAAATCTAAAGCAAAATAGAGGTACTAATTTCTAAATCAATCTCAGAGAGTATATTCTTTACATATATGCATACACAGCCTATGTTGAACTGCTACAAAGAATCTGGGTAAGAGCCTTTATTCGCTAACACTGCAAATTGCAGAGGCACATTCACAAATTTGTGGCTTCGCATAGAGTTTGCATCATAGCATGTTCTGAACACAGTACTGAGTAATTAAGTACAGAATGAAAAGGCCATCACACTCATAGGTCACCTCTTTAACAGTTATATTAAATTTGTACATAGAGGAAGTTGCATAATATTTGTCTGGCTTAAAAAAGTAGCATAACGTTCTCCAGAATTTTAAACAGGCACAGAGAAATTTGTTCCCTGTCCAACAGAGAAATGCTATTGAGCACATCAATGCAAATATCCCCGGTGTGTTTTAATTTTCTTATTACAATACAAAAAAAAAAAAAAATCCCTGTGTTGATTTTGAGGTTATCATATCCAGTATAAGCTTCTTGATATACAGATGGCTAAGACAAAGATCATTCAAATAGGTGAAACCTATTTCAGTGTTACAGAGATCAGATAAACAATGCTTGGTGCACCCCTTTGAGACAAGCCACTCATTCAGTGCCAAGTATTATTAGAAATTCATTTTCTTAGCTGACACATGGACTTTTCATGCAGAGAGACCACTATGAAAAGCCTTGCTGTTCTGAGAATTTGTACTTTGATTTCTCGCATTATCAGCCAGATCAGAAATAGTAGGTACAAGTGGCCAGAGGATAAAGCGTCAGCTTTTCATTCTTGAGAAGCTATTCTTAATGGAATGAGTATAAGAGTTTCAAATGAAGTGTGGTTGAGGTCACAAAAATGGTCTGTGAAAGACCCTGAAAATCCATCATCTAAAAACTAAGGCCATGATCCTGCAAGCATTTATGCACTCAAATGTCTATATACACTTCAATCCAAATAGACTTGTATGCATGAATTTGTAGGCATGAGGTTTAAATTCCTTTTTACCCCGAAATAAACAAAGCCCTTTCTAATTGAGGAAGGAGCTCGTGCGAAATGAGAAATATTATTTCAGGACAAGTAGACCAACCCATCTTAATTGTCTGAGCTTTCCATTTTGCTCTGCATTTTGTGACAGAACAGCTATAAAGCGGTGGGTAGCTCTCAATTTTTTTTCACTTTGTACTCAGTGTGCTCTGATGATTTCTGGCCCAACATAACTGACTGCTGTATAAAGCAATTCTAGCAGAAATTCAGCAGGATACTTGGAGGCCGTTCTCTTTCCTCTTTCATTTACTACATTTGTTCATATCCAAGGGTTCTGAGCACCAGGTATCACCTGGCTCCATGGAACCGTTAAATTAATTTCCAGATTTGCATTAGCTGTACAATTGCAGGTATGGTTCACTCGGGCACAGTTCATTCAGTCTAGCCGTGACCTCATCTCTTAGTCTTCCTATATTTCTCTTTTGAGTTCTAGATTCCCACTTCCTGCTGGAAACTAGATTTTATTTTTTTTCTTTTGGTTTGCATGCTTTTCCTTTTTCCCTCGTTGGGGAACACTGCTCAACAGCCCTGGACCTAACATTCTGCCTGCTTCTTCACTTGCGTTGGCCGAAGGAAGAGGAGATGAGGAAGAGAGCTAAGGAGGGCACTTCTACCCTGCACAACCACTTTTGGTGGTGGCCAGCTAGGAGGAGGGAAAAGAGGACAAAAAGAGAAATAGAAGGAAAGGAAATGGAAAGAACGAGGTGAAGAATCTGGCAACAGGTGAAAGAAATACCCAGTGCAGGTGCTACAGATATAAAGATGAGGAACTCTTATTCCAGGTGCAGAGCTCTTTACGTGGCTTAGGAAAAAAAAGGTGTTATCAAAAGGTAATGCGGAAAGATATATCTGCCCTTTGGAAACAGATGGAGCACCCAAGAATCCTAAGTTAGGTAGAAGCTTGCCTTGGTGGGCAGTAGCTAGCTACTTCCAAGGCAAGGCTAAGGATGAGTTGTCCTCGGTCTCATTCTGTACGCTGGCCAGCGAGTTTCCCACCTGGCCCAAATCTCCTGGTGAAGTCTGATAACTTTCTGAAGGGCAGCAGATAGGAGATAATAGGAGATAAGCTGCCGAACCCTTCAGATACCTGTCTAACAAAGGTATAACAAAGACATAAAACCAGGAAGCTTCTGAAATGTATGTTTAAAACTTACTACTTTCAAGACAGTCTATGATTTTGGGGTATCTGGCTCATAATTTTTTGACACGTGGGATTCTTGCACCCTAGGCCAAGTGGGAGGTGGCTTTTATTTCCAAATAATTTCCACATAATTCAATCATTCAAATAATTCAATTCATTTCATCAGCTGAGAAATTCCATATTCTGAACTGTTAGAATCAAAGTTTTCAGGACGTTTCAGGATGTTTTATGTTAGGTTTTTTTCTTAGTGCTGTCACCA
Source organism: Chionis minor (assembly GCA_013398295.1). Taxonomy (NCBI): domain Eukaryota; kingdom Metazoa; phylum Chordata; class Aves; order Charadriiformes; family Chionidae; genus Chionis; species Chionis minor. Next base: position 171,724 of record VZSF01003476.1, on the reverse strand, counting down.
ATTTACATTAAGGAGCTGAGAGGCAAGCATGTGGTTTCTTAGAACTTAGGTAATTAAGTTTGTAAGGTCAATATGACATGCATGACAGATTCTAAAGAGCTACTGGTAAATCAGATGGAAAGTTCTTCATATACACCTTTCAAGTCATTGTTTATACTTCCTGGCTAAAAATCAGATGCCAGGAGCACTGTTAATCTTGAGGTTTAATAGACTTTCTGTATCTGGAAAAAATAAAGATTCCCTCGCAAAGAAAATTGACACTATTTCTGTACTCTAACGCTGCTCAAGAGAAATATAGTTCTGCTGAGTGATGTAAAGGCTCTTGTTTCAAAGGAGAGAAAGTTCTGGTTTGAGCATGAAAGGGGCAGGGCGTCCTATCACTGTTAATCACTTGCCCCATTGATCCTAGCGCAGGTATGTCCCTGGCTGCCTGGAATTTTCTGAAGTTGTGATCAAACAAAAAGCAGGTTAGCTGGATCACAATTTTTTTTTTTTTCCTCTCCTGTGTTGTTTTTCTCAAAACAGATCCTTCTCGTTCTAGAAGTACAAGACAAGAAATTATCTATACCCTTGTTGGCACCACATCCTATAATTAATGTTGTTCTTACATGTAGCTGGGGTCCATGAAGAAATAATTAGATTCCATGTCTGTTTAAAGCTTATTGTTTTGTACCACCCACCATATACGTTAATAAATCTTCAGTAGCACTATCAGAAACAAACGACCCAAAGAACCCAACAGCAAAAAGGTTTTAAAAATCAGGGCTCTATCTGTTTCATGTACACAACTTGCCAGATCCCCACAGGGCACATCACGTTCCCAGGACAGCTGGACACTTGGTGGTGCTGGAGGAAGAAAAGGGTTCTTCAGGATGTATTTGTTGCTATACTAACAGTGCCGTATAAAGATGTGACTCGTTTGCTATAGAACAAGTAAGCCTGCTATCTGGAAGGTAAATCTGCATTACTCTAGAATAAATTGTATTTAACAGGTACACGGGTAGCCCTTAGCTCTTGGACACTACTGTGCAACGACAGGCTTCAGAAATGACCATCTACATCAGCAGAGAATCTGCCTCCTTGCATTTTTGATTTAAAACACTAGAAAGTGAGTGAAGGGTTTGCTCTGTTGCTTTAGTGACAGAACTGTTGTAAAATTTAATATAAGAGCCAGGCAAACTGAGTTTGTCAGCTGTACTGGACAAGGAGATTTAGGTAAAAGTATTCTCCAATTGCTGCTACCTGTCTGCATTTTGAAGTCTGATGAAAAAGAAAAGGCATTTCAGAATAAAAGAGGACCCTGAATTTTAATTTTTTTTTCCTTAGTAAAATTAATGCTCTTTCACATTATCCCAGCAATAAGGAATAGTAAAATAATAACTTTTCTTTTTTTTTTTTTTTTTTAATTCAGACTTCAGATATTTAAAAACTGCTCTGGGCTAAGGTTAGATATCAGAGATTTGCTTTCTCAAAACTCGTTTTCAAACTCATTTTCCATGTCTCTTTGTAAAATGATATGGAGGCAAGAATAAAACCTCAGAAACAAGCCGAGTAAAAAAGGTAGCCCTTCGTAATGTGACAGTGTTGAAATATGAAAGCAAACTAACCGCTTTCCATGTTTCTTTTTCTTGTGGTCATGTAACAGAATATGTGCCTTTGTTTTTAAAACATGCGAGCTCCTATTAACCTGTCAGTCACCTCTATGTATTGTACCACGTTCACAAATAATATCATACAGTACTCCTGCTCTCCGGAACACGCTGGCCTAAAAAGAGAAATGTAGCATGGAGGAGGAGGAAGCATTTTTCAGCTAAACTGGCCATCCATTTAGAATTCATAATCCTAAATTTTTAGAGTGACGAATGAACACCCCAACAATTCTGTTACTCCTCCTAATCCCCGTCGGGCCCCGAATCTGTTGACGAAGGCCAAACAGCCGCTTCTTTCTGCCTGACCCTCTCCCCTTGCTATTGCTGGCTCTCATTCAAGTCAGGATCACATTTATCTGGGTAATATACACCTAATAAATCTTCTCCAACTCAGTTTGTTCTTGCTGGCAAGACAGCTAGCTTCCCCCTCCACTTCTCTCGTCTTTCCTCAGACATCATTACGGGTGTTGACACTCCCGCAAGTTACTTAAGGTGCCCTTAAGTAACTGTCTGCATGTACACATCTACCTCACCTCCCAGTAAAACGCAAGGTAATTGCTGCCGTAAGCTGTTTTTCAGTTACAAAAAGCAAGACCGTGGGCTTGGACAAAAAAAGACGCAGTCAAGCTGGCAGCCCGCAAGAGCATTTTTATGAGGCACAGTATCAGCACGATAATCTCACGCGGCACTTCCCACAGTACATGTCAAGGGCTTTCAAAAGAGGCACGTATTATTCTCCCCATTTTATCTAGGTAAAAAAAAAAAGAAGTATGAGAAAGGGAATGCATAGACCAAGGCTGCCCAATAAGTTAAAAAAGGACAAGACTGCAGATAGTTTGAGTCTCGGTCTAGCGCTCCGTCAAGAACAGGACCGACAAGGATTATGAATCTGTCCTGACTTACACCAGGCCTGACTTTGTTCCCTGGGCTTATTAACACGTGTTTTCCTTCTTCCCTCTCTCTGTAGCTTCCCATTACATTAACAATAGCTCCTCTCCAGGCTATAGTATCAAGCCAGTACCTCCCCTGATGAATGGTGAGGTGAAATTAGCCATCACAGTGTATGTGTTCTAGTTGCCATAGTTATCCTGCTTTATTGAGTCATGGGTTTAAAATGATTTCCTGCGTCCTGGAGATTCCCCAAGGCTAAAACAGCAGCAGTCTCGCACATAATGGGTCAACTGGTCCAGGTGGATGCATGTGCCTATTTCCTCCAGAGGAAGTAAGTTTAATGAATATAGAGTTCATTTAAATAAAAAGCCTTGGATCACACAAGATAGAAGTAAGAAAAACTTTGTTCTTGAAAGGAAATTTTTCATTGTTCATAATTTTTTCAGTTACTGTTACACAAAAAAAAAACCAACAAAAAAACCCCAACCAACTTTCTTTCCTTCCCTTCTACTCCTTTTGACCCCAGCTGGCCACTGCATGGCTGACATGGTCTGTCCCAGGGAAAATCTGGCTTCTCGTGTGTGCTGTAACAACACAGCTGCTTCATAAACCAATTTTTAACCACTGTTTTGACATGTTTAAGGCACCAGTCTTTCAGTTTTCATCTCCTTTAGTGGGCGACTTGCATCTTACATCTCGTTTTAATGAAGGTTACTGTTGTCTCCCTGTGAAAGCTGACCTTTTTTCTTCATCAGGCTGGAGGTCATGCGTGAACACAGAATGAGACTTTTAAAAAAAAACCAACCACATCTTACCATTAGAATGCCTTGGAAACTGCTGATTTTAAAGGCAGAAGGTAAAATCTATTTGCTTAAAGATGAGGATGGAAGAGCTGGGTTTTTTAGTAATGATAAAGCTGCTGCCACATGAACACAGAGTGGAAAGAGCATTGGTCTGAAAAACCCTCTTCTTTCCCAAGCAACACAACGCTGAGATATATACCCTGCCTCCCGCTACACACCATCATCAAACCGCTCATCTTTTGATCATTCTGTAATACACATTTCGAGTACAAGCATCCTTTGTGCTGTCTTCCTCTCCCACTTCATTGCCCACCGCGACTTGTGAGCGCAGAGGACGAGAAGCAGGGGTGCAAATCTGGCATGGCCGCTGCCATTCTGACGACCGACGAAGAGCGGAGAGGGGCCAGGGATGACTCCTGGTGCCATGGAGCTCTGCCCCCACACGGCCACCAAGGCAGCTACCACAGCTAACCCTGGGGATGGTGCCTTGGCAAGGCCAAAATTTTGTCACAGTTTTCTCTAATGGAGTGTGTTCGAGTCGGTGCCCTGTGACCTGCGTACCCATTGGGTCTCGCTGACACGGCCACTTCCACCACGTACATCCAGAGGTTTCAGTTCTGATAATTCCAGCTTCAGATTCCTTGTTCTGAAGCAGCGATCGATTAGGGATGCTGTCTTTACCACAATACCAGCAGTTATTCTGAATTTTTGGAGTCAAAGGAAGAATTTTTTCTACGTGCCGCAAGCTATGTATTTACTCTGAATCACCTCTGAGCCTTCATCACAGGTTAGAAATTCTAACCACCCTCCTCTAGCACTTCTAAATAAGGTTTAGTTCACCCAAATCTGCTTTCCCTACTTTCTTCAAAGTTAAATTCAGTTGGTTATTTTTCCAAAGGTGAATCGCTTTTTTTAATGTAAAAATATAGCTTTTAATTGAAGGGAAGGCAGAACCATTAACAGTAGAAACTTTTGCAGCCCTCAAAAAATAAATCATCACCAGTGACAGCATCTTAAGCCCAATATAGAAAAGATACATCTCCACTAATTTCTATAAACCAATGTATTCCACGTAAGCTAAGGAGCTTACCTTCTGTGTCTGAAATGGCATGAAAATATTTCTCTCCTCCTCCTCTTTCATTTTATCTACATTTACATCATAGCAATTTGTATCTTTGTCAAACTATATAACCAGTTTTTATTTCTCATCCTTTTGTGTATACATAGAATAGAGCTTTTCTTCAGTACAGTGTGAACCTGATAATTTCACTTTCAGTGTGAAGTGTTGAACTCACGGTCTTTGAGGGCATTCAAAAGCAGATAAAAATATAGAGTTCACTTATCCCTTCCTTTTAAAATAGTCGGTTACATGCACCACAACGAATAAGGCAAAGTTAATTTTCTTTATTATGTATTGTTAAAAGAAAAAAGGAAAAAAAAACCAAAAGCCTAAATGTTGCCTGGGATCAAATACAAGTGAGAGTCCCCTATACATGACAAGCTGGTAGTATTTCTAACACTGTTTATTACTAAAGGAAGATTTGTAGAGCACAGAGCCCATCAATTATAAGCTGCAGAGCAGCGCTGCAGTTTATGCAATATAATGACTTTACTATGTATTTTGCCAAAAAGTACTTTGGAAAGACACTTTCTTTCATTTTGTGATTCTCTAGTAGGTGAATCCACAGCTTTCCTCCTCTGAAAGCGAGGGGCGCTTATCTCCGAGAAGTGACACTGCAAACACTCTTTGTCGAGAGGCCTGAACAATTACAGGCTCCTTTGAATAATTACTTTTCAGTAAAGTCAAGTGCTAGAAAACGCGAATTTAATTATTTCACTGACAATGGCTGGAACAGGGAGGCCCTTTGGCCGGTGGAAATGCTGCGCACAAACCCCCCAGTCGACAAGGAATCCAAGCCCAGAGCCAAAGCCCTGGAAACTTGGGCTGAAACTGCTTGACAATCTATCATGCTGTTGCTAAGAGGATATTAATACTAGCGTTTAGGATTGCAATCATGTGTCTGACAATCCTGTGTTTGTACCAGCAGGTCAGTTGACTAATTATGAGTTGGGACTTCTCTGTGTACTGCACTATTTCGAAGAAAAAAAGGATGAGAAGGGTACAGTTAACCATTAAGGCATTTGGGCCTGGGAGGGAAAACGGAGGACAATCAAGTCCTTATTATTAGATGCGAATCACTCCCTTATGCAGTTACAACAGAAGGAGAATTCACCTTTTAAAGTGAATAATTGTGCCTGTCGGGCAATCCTTTACCATCCAGCGAGAGCTCATTGATTGCATTAAGGATAACAGTACTCCACAGAAACAATCCTCTTAGGCAGGCTGCTTCTAAAATCCCGGGCAGCTGCCTGCTCTTTGAATAGCCAGGGAGATAAAGAAATAAAAATATTAAAGGCCAAAGCTCTACTGATTTCACAACGCTCTTTAAAGCCGGATGAGCGATTAGGGTGGATGCCGCCCGCCGAACACCCATGCCTCAGGTGGAATGCTCCTCCGAGCACGTTTTACAGCCAATGGGCGGCTGGTGCCTTGCTTTTCAGCTCCAAAAATACGCCTGCTTAAGCAGCCCTATAGAATTCCAAGTTAAAATGCAAGCCAGAGAGACTGCATGTCTTCACGGGTTGATAACAAACTGGAATCAAAGCCTTTCTCTTTCAGATTACCAGCGAGAATCTAATCCAGGTCAGCGATAATCCTCCAGCATCTATTTAGCGATGAGCCCGGCAGACAGACTGCTCCATCGCTAAAGTCACTGGTTCTGACATTGCTGAGGGAATCCACAAAGACTAAATGAGGATGGAGACTCCTCCATCCTCATTTGGAGCCGAGTAGCTTCAGCAAGCAGAACAGGAGAGCTGAACTAAAGCACAAACATGAGGTTTTATCACCAGCAGCATCATCATTCATTTGCTATTTTACAAAGCCGTAGAGGCGAGAGTGATAACCCCTGATTTAACTACCGAGAGCTTCCCATCTTCTGCGTCTGGGCCACGTTTGCCGAGTATTCACGGATCTCATCGCGTGCCCCTTTCAGAAGCCTCAAACAAAACTCTCTGACTTCAAATTCTTGTTTTGCGTCTATCACACAACCTTCATTTTTCGCGTCGCTGCCACACACGTCTCGTTTTCTGCAGAGCAAAAGGCCATTCTCTCCCTCTTCAAAAGCTTCCTGTGGGTCCTATACAACAGCTTCCTACACAGAGATGCAGGCTTGGTCCAGGAAGCAGCCTAGGCAGCCTGTTTACAAGAATAAACCCTGCTTTTTACCGAGGGTATTAACTTGACACCCGGTGGTCTTCTGGGTCCAGCATTATGGCTGTGATGGGAACGCCTTAATACCGGCACGCTTTCCTACGTGTTCTGGATATTTTATTTTTTTTTTGAAGAAAGAATGTCTCTCTTTTTTAGAATTCAGCCCCTGAAAATCACACTCAACGTGCAACCAGCGTTCCCCATCTCTTGTCATGACTATTCTCTCACTTCCTAGTCTATCAGGTGCAGAAAAAGTATGGGCAACAGAGACAGAAAGCCCGTTAGACTGGGGTTACCTTGTCTGTCCGACAGCTGGGGCGTAGCGTGTGTCTGTCTTCCCTGTGTTTGGGTGAAGAACTCACATTTTATGGCCTGACCTGCCTTGTAAACGTACACCCTGGTGCCCGACCCGAAGCATTCAAAAATGCAGGTAGACATGGCTATGCCGAAAAGGGCTGGAGCCAGTTTAGACAGGAAGAGGTCACTGATGAAGCAGGTAACGTATGTAAAGTCAGGCTTGAAGATGTAGTGCAGTTCCATTCTCTCCTGGGCTATTAAAGTAAATTAATGACCTGGAGCTGTGTAGGGGTTTCCAGAAACAACACCCCAATAGCCAACTGGCCACGCTTCGCAGCCTGCGGACGGGGGAAGATGTTTATTCTTCAGCAAACCGCCTGCCCAGGCACCGACCTCGGCTCGGACGGAACCGAACCCAAATGTCGAAATGTCCCAGCGCCCTTCTCCGCGCCGCTGTGCCATTCTAAAGCCCTGAACGTGAGCGCCAAGCGAGCAACAGGCCCCTGCACCCTCCGCGTGAAATAAGCGCGCAGAGGGGCAAGCGGCGCAGGGGGCGACCGGCCGGGCCGGGCCGGGCGGGATGGAGCCAGGCTTCGCTCGCCGCCCGGCCGCCGGCCCGCGCACCGCGTCACGGCGCTCTGGGAC